>JAVJIF010025405.1:0-76876 GCA_038442645.1 Agave tequilana | reverse complement strand
AATTTTAAACTAAACTAAATTAAATTGTATCTTCTTAATATCTACTTTATATTATATCTACTTTATATTAAACTAAATATATCTTTTTATATATATTATAATATTAAAATAAAATAAATATCTAATATATATTAAATATATAAAGAGAGATTAAGAGAGAGATTAAAGGAGGGACAGGGGAGAGAGACGGGAAAGAGAAACATAGAGGGAGAGGGGGGGAGAGATGGGAGAGAGAAAGAGAGAGGGATCGGGAGGGAGGGGAGAGAGAGACGGGAGAGAAAATAGAGAGGGGGGGAGAGAGGGACGAGAGAGAGAAACAGAGAGGGAGAGGGGGAGAGAGAGACCTGGAGGCGACCGGAGGCGAAGAGGTGGCGTCGAGCGAGGAGCGGAGCTGGAGCTTCAGATCTGAGGTAAGTTTTAATTTTTTTTTCTTTTCCTTTTTTTTTTTTTTAAACACGAGAAGCGTCATGGGCACAAATCCCGTTCACCGAGTTGGAGTCGTTTCGGTCGACTCGGCTGAGTCTCGACCGAGTCGGTGAACGCGCTGCGTGATTAACAAATCGCGACTCGGACTCGTCTCGGTAAAGGCCGAGATGGATACGACTCGACCGAGTCTTCGAACCGTGTGATCAATAGCATCATAGTCATATAGGATTCTTTCAGTGGCAATTCGATGCAAAAGTGTTTTTTGGTAGAGGTTGCTCTAAAATATTGGGTGAAAGCACGCACATCCAATAACTAGGTTTATCCTATTTTGCACAATTGTGCCCCTAACATTCTCAAGGGGATGATACCTTAACATTATTGTTAAATCCTTGCATGTTTCAATTTGCCCAGAGTTTATCCCAATGAGTAATTTGCACTTCAGTAACTTCATTTCTTGGTGGTGTGTTTGATATATAGTTTGGACATGCATGCAACTTACCAACACTAATGAGTTGTCCTTCGTAAACCATTTAGCCGCAATCATATCATCTGACTCCCTGAATCCTGGTTATTGCCCTCGGTTTGCCGCTTTATTCGTTCAAGCTAGTAAGATTGGTCTTTCAGCTTAGCTTTATCTTATGTAATACCATAATTTTTAGCAGATCCTTTATATATGTGAAGTTAATTAAAATCTCAAACTAATGCAAATCTGTTTTGTAATATAACTAGAAGGAGCCCATAGGAAGTTGTGCACATTCATGTAGCTGGCAGGTATATTCTCTTTGGTAATGTCTGGCCAGGCCATAGGCTCATCCTACATGTTAATCCAATACTTCAATAGAGCTCCATGTACATAGTCATCTATCATACTGATGCAGACATCTATTCAAGATGAAAGAGTCGAAGAGATGAATCCAAGAAGTCCCAGTCCAAGTTGAAGTCATAATAGGATTTGAGATTTTTCTTTCTTTCTTTATGTTTTTTTAGTTTCTTTATTTGGTATTTTGAGTTTCTAAATTTTGAGATTGTAATTCTATTTAGATTAGGAATTTAAGTTTGAGTTGGACTCAATTTTGTAAAAGCCTATATAAAGACCCTATTTTACCAACAATGAGCAATGAAGAATTTTGATAAATTTTATTGTGTGAGATTTATTTCTCTCATATTGTTTAGGATTACTTCCTAACCTCCTTCAAATAAAACTTAATCTAATTTTTTCTTATTTCTTTCACCTGCAAACAAATCCTAGAAAAAGACCAATAATATTTTCTCCCTCTCCACAAAAAGTCATCAACAGCAAATGCCAACTCTTTTTTCTTGTCTTCTTTTACAATCCATCCAAAGAAACCCAAGAAAACATCCAACAACCCACTAATCTCATCTTCTCCAACAAAACCAACGCTGCCACCTCCTGTGATGGACGCAACATCACCCATCAGCACCGTCTCAGCATCATCATCCTGTGTTTCAAAGAAGGAAGAAGACACAAGCTTCAATTCGGATCCAGGCCCATTATTAAAAACAGACCCGTTAGCGACCTTCGTTTTTGAGCCGTAACTTTCGCATCCGGGCTCCAATTTAGGTGATCTTGGTACAATGACGATCACGACTAGGAGCTCTACGCATTAGTACCAAGTACAGATCCGAGATATCTCTGTAATCCTCAGTAGTTAATTTCTTTAACACGGTATCTTTATTCGTGGGTTGATAATTATCCTTTATCATTTTATCGATTTAAACTGCTGCCGCTATATCGTGAGACTGTGAGATTTTGCTTGCCCTGTATTTGTTGATCAAATATATTGAGAGTACAAGCTTTGCTTTCGTAACCGGTAGCTACTTTAGTTTATTTGAATTGCGAATGGTACTCCTGTACTTGCACGTTTTGTTAAATTCATCATCTTACATTATTTGTTTTAATTATTTTTCTACCCAAGATCGTAATAGTTGGTGAAACGTAGTAAAATTTATTACATCACTGATTTCTGATTCACTCGCATACCCCGTGTCACATCAATTTCGTATCAGAGCACGGTTAGAGTAGGATTTACATCTATGCACTTCTAAGAATATTACCGCTTTCTTTGCAAAAAAAACAATCATTTAGTCTAGACTTCCATATCTTCATCCTCATTAAGCTTTGCATAGTGTATGCCAACCAGCAGTGGTCACCCATATCTGTTAGAAGAGTCTAGCAAATCTCACACCACCCAAATGGATCCCCAACAGATTGCCGCAATGTTCGCGGAGATAAATGCCAAGTAAGATACTCTTAAGACACATGACGAAAGGTTGACCAAAGCGAAGTCCACACGTGATCGAGCTTCACCGGGAAACAACCGATGTAACAACACCGAGAATACATCCAATCTCGATGCTCAATATCTGAAAAGCATCAAGATCGATGTTCCCAACTTTGAGGGACGTCACGACCTACAACTTTTCATAGACTGGACACTCCAACTAGATAGGTACTTCACATGGTATGAACTTACTGAGTTTAGGAAAGTTAAGTACGCTGTAATAAAACTGTCTGGCCAAGCTAGTCAGTATTGGACCAACCTAGAAAACAGACGTGCAGCCCGAGGTCGATCACCGATTGACAGATGGGATAGGATGAAAGAAGAGCTAGAAACAAAGTATGTGCCACCTTCGTTTAGTGCTCATCTCATGGACAATGGCGCCAACACAATTAGGGTAACAAATCTGCAAAGGAGTATATCGAGAAATTCGATGAATTTCTTATCAGATGCAGTGCCCTCCATAAGTGTTGACACTTAAAAAAGACAAGATTCTTACTGGCCTGAACAATGTCTAAACTTGTTGACATTTACAAAAGACGAGTGACAGACAAGCTGACGACCAGTTTTCACCCATCTCCGAGGGACAAGGAAGCAACTTGGACTCCACTGATCCACCAAGCAGACAGTAAGACCGGATTGCCTCTAAACAGACCTCAGCAGGTCTAAGATGCTAACACTTAGCATCACATGAGCCCAAAGGGATAGCCTCGCCTGAGAGGCTAAGATCATCCAACTTCGTCTTGAAGCCATGAAGCCATTCAAAGCTCCGCCAGGAAGCTAACTTATAGCTTCGCCTGAGCTGCTGAAGCGCAACTCCACAGAGAGAGCTCCGCCTGAAGCCACACGCGACTGCGCAGAAAGGGTATGCGGTAGTTCGCCACAGACGACATCTAGCTCCGCCGAAGAGCTTTCTTCTGACTTCGCCAGATACTGCCTCTAGCTCCGCTGTGAGTTCAAAGCAGGTAGCGCCGCTGGTCTGTTATGGTCAACCTTTGACCAATCAAATCTCCAGATGAGATCGGATCTAATTAGGATCAAGATCAAATCCAATCAAGATCAAATCTGAGATCAAATTTGGCAGTTGATTGCCACAATCTCTTGACTCTTCTAAAACGAGGAAGAGGATCAGGGGAAATCTTTCAATTATACGAAAAGAATCAAAACGGATCAAGAAGATCAACCGACCTGCCATTTCTAGCTTCGCAGAAGCTGATCCTAGCCTCGCAGCAAGGCTACTTTCCAGGTTTAAACAGATTTGATTCAATCTGTTTCTATACTTTCAAGGGACAATTATACCCTTGCTCTCCTTATAAATAGCCCACCAGGGGCACAAGGAGGACAGACCACGCACATGCGCAAGAGACCCCTAGTAAAGAGAGAGGACTCACAAGCAGAGACTTCTTCACGACGCATCGCGCGCACAAGAATTCAGAGACTTTTAGAGAATTACTTCTCTATTCAGGGTGCTGATACCCTAATACTTTCTTCTTAAGGGATCTCCGGAACCAGGCGAGAAGGAATTCCTAATTGAAGGCGGTTTTGAGAAGTAGCAAGAGGGTTCTACCAACCTTCTGTTCTCTGATTCCCGAACCAGGCGAGAAGGGAATCTCATCGCTCGCATCGTCAAAGGGACAAAGTGGTCGCCGCTGACCAGACTCCTATCGGCACACTTCTCCAGAATCTCTGAAGAGATCTACTTGTAATCTTTTAGAATACTTGTATTTAGTTCCTCAACCTTTTATTGTAAGTTTTCCCCTTTGCAAATCAATGAAAAATAAGGTGGCGACTCCGCTGGGGAATGAATTCTCCACTGCTGTGAATCAAGTGTGGCAATGCGACGAACAGACCTGCGGGTCTAACTCTGAATTCAGAAAAGCCGGTGCAGCCAGAGCCTCTCTGGCTAAATCTTCAAGGAAAGTCTCTGCGGAGACGGATAAGGCTATCTGCGAGCCTACTGCGGTTCTCTGGCGCAACAAGGAAGCACGCCCGCAGTCCAAGTCCTTCACTTTCGAGAACCTTGTCGTTCACTTCGACCAAGGAAAATTTAAAGAAGTCCTCTCTAGGGGTGGTCTAATGCTTCATGCATGAAAGCATAAGGTCTCCACGGCTAAGGTTTCAGAACAGAAATCAGAGGCAAAATTCCGCCAACACCCTTCAGCCTCGCGTGTGGCTTGTCAGGTTCCTTGCGAACCTAAGTATCCTCTGCCAAAGCAGATGTGGAGGCCAAAACAGAAGGCTCTGGGCAAAGCCTCAGGCGTAGCTACGTCAGAAGTGTGTCTCTCGCGCGAAAGAAAAAGGCAAGATGCCTGCCTGCTCCAACAATGCTGCTAGCCGCGAAGATACAGGGCGACAATACCTTCGCCCAACTCAAGATCAGTAGCGCCTCGCGCCATTCTCGTTCTCACGAGCGAAGCTACTGTACCACGGCGTACGCGCGACATCCATACCCGCGAAGCCCAAGTCAAAGCACCACAGCGTGCTTCGTCCTCCGGTTCGTCAAGCGCTAAGTTCGCGCTTCGAGTCTAATATAACCTCAGAGGAGGAAGTGTGGCAGATGTTCTTCGATGGTGCATCACGAATAGGCCCTAAGGGCAAGATCATTGCCGGTGTGGGGGTTGTGTTTATCTCCCCACAGAATCATGTCCTTCCTAGAGCATTCTCTCTGACGGAATCATGCTCCAACAATGTAGCGGAATATAATGCTCTGCTCATTGGCCTTCAGCTCGCCCACGGAATGAGGGTACGATACCTTGAAGCTTACGGCGATTCAAAACTGATTATCTATCAGGTTAAAGGCGAATATGAGGTCCGCCACGAAGACTTGATGCCTTATTATCACACGGCCATCGAATTAGCTAATCTATTTGAAGGTTTCTACATCGGGCACATCTCTCGATCTCAGAATACCAGGGCGGACGCTCTTGCTGCATTAGCAACAACATTAGCCCTGCCAGCCGACACGAGTATCACCTCACAGTGGCAACTCGACACCTTGTATGCTCTAAGCACATGTTAAAAACCCGAGAAGCCTACAATGTCTCCACGGATCTTGACCCGAGAGATTGGCGATTTCCTCTCATTGACTATGCTCTACATGGTCTGCTGCCAGACGATCCTAAAGAGGCGGCATCTATCAGACGAAGGTCTCTCTGTTTCTACTACGATCCAACTTTGAAGACACTTTACCGTCGTTCATATGACGGTGTTCTCCTCCGTTGCCTTTCCAATTCAGAGGCACAGGAAGTGCTTAAAGAAGCACATGACGGCATTTGCGGAGCTCATCAGTCAGGTCTAAAACTTAAAGACAGATTGCATAGGCTTGGATACTATTGGCCAACCATGATAGCTGATGCCATCCAGTACGCACGGAGGTGCAACGCATGCCAAATTCATGCGGATTTCATACACCAGCCCTCGGAGTTGCTCCACCCGACTATCGCTTCATGGCCATTTGAAGCATGGGGAATCGATGTCGTAGGGTCAATCAGCCCCTCTTCGACAAGAGGTCACCGGTTTATCCTGGCAATAACCGATTACTTTTCAAAGTGGGCAGAAGCCATACCACTGGTTGAAGTTAAAACCTCTAATGTGGTTAATTTCATCAAACACCATGTCATCTATCGATTGGTATCCCTAGGCAAATCATCCATGATAACGGTCCCCAATTCATAAGTCAGGTATTCTATCGGTTCTGCGATAAATACCGAATTCAGAATGTGGCTTCAACTGCCTATAATCCCGCCGCTAATGGCTTGACTGAAGCATTCAACAAAACAATCATCAAGTTACTCAGGAAGTTCGTCTCCTCGAATAAGCGAGATTGGGACGAAAAGCTTGGTGAATGTCTTTGGGCCTACCGAACCACGGTTCGGACCCCGACAGGCAATACGCCTTTTTCTCTGGTGTACGGGTGCGAGGCAGTCATCCCGTTAGAAATCCAAATGCCGTCGCTGCGAGTCGCTTTAACGACTAAAATCACATCAGAAGACAATGATCAGTTGCGTCTTCAAGAGCTCGAAGTCCTAAATGAGAAGCGACTTCAAGCTCAGCAACACATCGAGTTGTATCAAACTCGAATCTCAAAAGCCTTCAATAAAAAGGTCAAGTAAAGAGTCTTCCAGAAAGGAGATTTGGTTTTAGCCGTCAGACGACCGATGATTATGACGCACAAGACCTAAATGGGAAGGACGTTTGTAATAGAAACAGTCTATTCGAACGGAGCATACCGTCTTATGACTTCAGATGGCGATTTACTCATGATGCCGATCAATGACAAGTTCTTAAAGAAGTACTATCCTAGATTAAGGATCCTTCTTATGATCAAGTTAACACCTTACCTCTGATCAAGACCTTCATATCCAAGATACATGCAAAGAGAGTCTTTCTCTTCCTCCAAGCGAGATCATACAACCATAAACTAGTGGGAATCTGGTCATACACTGGTTCTCCCAAAGAAGAATCAAGCTTACACATGCGCTAACCAGATGATTCAACATCCTTAACGGTTAAGGATAGAGGAAAATGTTGGCCTTTAAGCCCAACATAAGTCCTCGACAACTCATCATGCTGAGGGGAATAGCATGGCTAGCCCGACTCAAACGATAGTTGGTAAAGGCAAAGGCAATCCCGTTGACAGCTGAGGATTTGCTAAAAATCCTAAGGGACATGTTACCATTTGATTTCCTCTCCAAAATCACTTACCAATTCTCACCCATAGAATGGTAAGGCCACATATACAAATCTCTCCATTTCGCTGTTACGTTAACACTAAACCCATGACAGTGATTTCCTCGTTTCTCCCCGTGAAAACGAGACCTTTTCCCAAATTTCATTATAACCTTGAGCTTGGTAGCGTCTCAATCAGTTATGTCATTGCGACCTCTGAACTGGCAGACAACTAAGTCTCAATTTCGAGCTTGTTGACATTTACAAAAGACAAGTCTCAACCCTGAGCCTGTTGACATTTACAAAAGACAGGTCTCGATACTTATTGACATTTACAAAAGATAAGTATCACCAACCTTGAGCTTGGTAGCGTCTCAATCAGTTATGTCATTGCGACCTCTGAACTGGCAGACGGCCAAGTCTCAATTTCGAGCTTGTTGACATTTACAAAAGACAAGTCTCAACCCTGAGCCTGTTGACATTTACAAAAGACAGGTCTCGATACTTATTGACATTTACAAAAGATAAGTATCACCCTTTCAGTCCGACAAGGACTACCTTGAGTTTGGTAGCGTCTCAACCAGTTATGTCATTGCGACCTTGAACTGGCAGACGACCAAGTCTCAATTTCGAGCTTGTTGACATTTACAAAAGACAAGTCTCAACCCTGAGCGTGTTGACATTTACAAAAGACAGGTCTCGATACTTATTGACATTTACAAAAGATAAGTATCACCAACCAATGACCTCTGAACTGGCAGACAGCCAAGTCTCAATTTCGAGCTTGTTGACATTTACAAAAGACAAGTCTCAACCTGTTGACATCTACAAAAGACAGGTCTCGATACTTGTCGACATTTATAAAAAATAAGTATCACCTACTTTGAGCCTGATGGCTTCTCAATCGGTTATGTCATTGCGACCTCTGAGCCGACAGATAGCCAAGTCCCACTATTCATCCAGCAAGGACTATTTCTCAAGTGGCTGCAATACAACTTGGAAACGACAACTCGGCAGATAAAAAAAGTTGGAGATTCGACGGGGAGTCAAAACAAAATTATTTTTATTAAGTCTGAGAAGGAGAGATACATGGAAGCATATGTTACAAGCTATGAGTGTGCGTCATAAGATCTGATCCGTTCTTCAAGAAAGGCCAGCCTTGTCTTCTTATCATCAGCAGCCCTGACAAGCGCCTTCGACCTTAGCTCAGCTTCATTAAAACTCGCCGTCTGAGCCAAGCGAGCTTCAACCTCAATCAAGGTTGCCCTCTGAGCTGACTCCTGCCGCGAGAGTTCGTCACTCTGAGCCTTAAGCTGCTCAAGCCGTGCAGTCTCTTCAAAACGCACTGGTTCAGCCTTGGATAAAAGAAAGATTAGCCTTCCTGATCATCTCCTTGGCCTTTTCAATTTATCTTCAGCGTCAAGTAGAGCACTGTTAGAAGCATTTATGGCGTCCCCGAGCTCTACCTTCCTTGTTCCAAGGATCTCAAGTCCGAAGAAATTGCCTTAGCTGCTTCCTCAGCGGCAAGATGGGCTTCATGCATTTGAGCGACAAGGTGTGCAAGCTGCTCATTAACCGAAGACTCCAGGTCCGAACGGTTGAGATGGCGCCATTCTTCTACGTCCCTCTCAAATTGGTCTACCAGAAGTTCTAATGCAGCGGCCTGGTTATCCCCTCCAAAGTCCCGGATATTCTCAATATTTCGGGAGAGGACTACCTTTAGAGCAGAGAACGAGGTAGTCGAGCCTTTCAAAATCAATTGATGGACCGCCTCAAGCCCTTATAAAAGTATCGACTAGCTCAGCCACGAATTCATTCTCGGCCTCAATCACTCCTGGCAGACGGGCAGCCTCAGAAGATTCCACCGGCCTTGTTGAATTTACTGTGAAAGGAATAGTGGAAGCACTGGCTGCACCAACATGAGAGGTCATCGGTGATCTCGGAGGAGTCTTCATCGAAACCAGAACACTAGCCACAACCGAGGTCGGACTAGTGACTACTTCCGGGTGAACAGGTTCAACCATCAGCGTCGGGGAAATAGGACTAGTAATCACCCTCAGCTCCGCACCTGGCAAAACTGATGGCACCTTACTCGTTGATATAGTTGGAAGTGAAGTTGCCTCCGTGACTATCGTCCCCTCAATCTCTGTTCCCCTAGCCGGTTTAGGCTGATAAGAGGGCAGGTCACCATACAAAACATCCAACTCAGCATCCGCATCGCCGCGGTCGAAGTGCTCATGTCACCCCTGGATCCCTCAGGAAGACAGGTGGGCTCTCTTGAAGTTGACGCACCCAGAGGCGGAACACCTACAACAAGACTGTGTTTAGACAGGACACAACAAATAGCAAGAGTCAAAAGGGTCAAAATCATACCAAAAGATAATGTCGCCTCAATTGTCTTGGCGGCTACATCAGTCCCTACGGGCTTCATCGGAAAATCTTTGGCGAATCAACATGAATGGTCAGCCCGCCTTCGCTTGCCGAACCCTCCGTGGTCCACCCAAAGGAGCTAGAAGCTTCGGAACTTTCTTTCGAAGTCCCGGCGCCTGAAGGACCAACATCAGCCGCGTCATCTCCGGATCCTTCTGAGACGGCGAAATAGCCAGCCTCATCGCCCTCCTTACAAGTAAACAAGGGATCATAATGTTCCCCTTGTTCTCCAACAGCTTCAGCTCTCGGCTTCTCACCGCCTCGGTGCCTAAATCACAAAGAAATAATAAGCTGTCCCGAACACATAAAAAGTATATTACAAGAACGAAGCTGATCTTACCCGGGTCCGGAGCTACTTCGCCAGTAGTCGGTTTGGGAACCGACGATTCAACTACTAACGGGGCAGGAGGAGGAAGTGCCGCAGAAGGTTCACCCTCTGCAACAACCGTAGGAGCGTGACGCCGGGGCTTCTTCACCAACTGCTTCCTACGAGATCCACCCTCCCGCTTTCTTTTGAAGTGGTCGTCAGGATCCTCTTCCTCCACTTCTACATCAGCACGTTCTATGGGGGTCGTCCCCATCACACCAGAACCAGCTGCAGGAGTCTCGGCACCTGTCTCCGCTTCGAAGCGAGGACTTTTCGCATCCGAGGCTTCGCAGTCATCGACAGCAACGAATTCTTCTATGCCACGACGCGAACCCTCTTACCTTCCCTTTTCTCAGAGACCTTCCGCTTTAGCCGCTGAGAAATTAACTTCACACCAGAATTGTTAACAGTGAATCCGAGGGGTGTGGAGTTGGAAGTTGCATACCACTGGCAGAAGCTCAGGGTCATTAGAAGGTTAGGAGTCCTCAACGGCATACGCAACCGCGCCTCGGTACAGCGTGCAATGAAGAATCGCCAGACACGGGCTCCATCAATGAGGCTCCCCATGAAAGCCAGATTGAGATTTGGGTTGCTCACGTACAGTTGGTCATATCCAAACTGTCGAGCAAACCGACTTGAAACATAAGGCTTCAAGTAGCAGGTATCCCGCTTCGGTATAATAAATGTGAGGGCCGAATGCTGACCAACCACTTAAAGATTCCCCGGCTCAGCGATGACTGCCCTTCCCCGCGTCTTTGAACTCCTCATCATAGCCTGCATCCCGAATATGGGGGAAACAGCGGAAAAGACTATAGACGTCATAGCGACACACCAATTTACGGGCCTCAGCCACGAAGTCTTTTGCCAGGAACATCCTTCGAATCGGCGGAGAAGCGCCATTCGAACACCTTCGGGGGGGTCTTCTCCAGCTTCAATCAAAGAGGGACAGTGCAGGGCGAACCACGCCATTAAATAAGTGTACGGCAGGCCTATCCTGGGATTGGGTCCGTCGCGAGGCGAAATGGTCCCCTTTCCACACTTCGTCGTTGGCGGCCTGCAAAAAGCCTCCGTTAAGGCACGAAGGCCTCTCTGGATACAGCACACCATGGCCGGAAGAAGTCCCATAGAACGGCCATGGACTAGACGAACAGCAGGCAGCAGGACATTCGGATGAATGACGTCGCCCGAAGAAGACGGCACCACGCACCGCTTCAGCTAGACTGTCAAGAAGCCAGCCAGCAGTGCCTTCCGGGATATCGGTCGACGAGCCTGGTGATGGAAACTCCGAAGAACATCGCCTTTTTCATAGGGACCGTCATCTTCTTCCACCACTAGATCCCCTTGAGAATGCTTTGCATCCGGCTAAAGATGTCTTCGTCAGCGACTCCACAATGAGCCGCTTCGGGAGTGTTCCCCATATCTGGGAACAAATAATCTACCCAGCTCGTCAAGCTGCATGAAGTTCCCTTACTGCTTCCATGCATGCTGGAGCAACATCAACTCCTGGTAGGTCTCAAACAAGGCGGACTCCTGCTTCTCCAGGAGTGCTAATTCCGCCACACGGAAAGTATTCTTCATATGGGAAAGATCCCAAGGGCAGAGCAGAGACTTCCCACATCTCATGCAGAGCCTTACCCAGTTCGCCAACAGGGGTGAAGAAAGTCCTTGTAGCCGGGCAGTACAACTCGAAGATGGCGTAGAAGCACGCTACGCTCATCTGAATGCCGTAGCAGGTCGCCCTGACGGCCTCATGAAGATTCAGCTTCTCCAGATCCTCCTCGAAATGAGCAAGGATGTATACAGTTAAATCCCTCCACCATGCCTTCGGAGGGTGAATCCAGCCTGGAGTTCTGAAATCGGTGGCTGGGTAATTCCCATGAACTTTAAAGAATTGATTGCCAAAAGTCTGCGTCACTGCAGGATTTTCTCCCACTGGGATCTCTCGCAATACATTCCCAGGGTGTAGGCCCATTATGCAACGACGAGGCCTTGCTCTTGCATAACCAGGAGAATGAAGCATCAATTTCCCTACGTGGACGGATTCGGTACTCCGGCTCACTCTTCCCATGACATCTTCCGAGCCTGCGTCACGCATTCGAAGGAAGACAAAGAAAAATGCCGCTTGCTAGACGGAAGGTAGAACTTCTCGCCATCCAACTGGAAAATCCATTGCCCCTCCCGGCTAGCAGTTGGCGATCAGGGTCTGGCGCGGCGTCCCCGAACATGAAGTCGGGTTTCCTATAGGTTCGATAGTCAAAATCTTCAAGGAGCCGTAGTCAGAATGCTCCTCGTGGTGCGTTGCTCCAACCATAAATAAGCGTGTCTCGAACGAGAGAGCTCCGCTCACTAAACAGAGAAGCCTGCCTTTGGAATTGCAGGCTGACATTGCCGTCCAATCCCCTGGTCATCCCAAATAGACTGTTCAAAGTGTTGGCCCGAAGGCCCATCACTCTAGTTTTGATGATGATCAACTCATGTTGTTATAATACTAATGATCTTGTGTTTAATTAGTGACAGATTTATGATCAAGATCTTAGTAGGTTTATAGCTTCAACAAAGGATTTGAAGTCAAGTTTTGGAGCTAGCACGGTTTGAGCCAAGAGCCATTGGATCGTGTTTGGACCAAGTCAAGAAGATGAGAAGCTTCAAGTGAAGACTTCAAGAAGATGAAGACTTGTGTCTAGGTTTGTTTTAGAAGATTTTGTTTTTAGATAAAATGTAAAGGATAGAGTAGTTGGTGGATTGCTCAAGTATCATATACACACACACTTTGATTTAGTTTGTTTTAGAAAAGAATTTTCATTTGGAAAAATACTATTTTGGTTTTTGGTTTTCAAGTTTACATGTTTTAACCAAGGTTCTAAGTATCGGATATCGGAATCGTATCGGATGGGGGGTTTTCATATCGGATATCGGATATCGGGGGAGATATCGGGGATACGCGCGCATATCGGGCGTTTATATTAGACACTATATATAATGAAATATTGATAATTAAGAGTTGGTTAGAGTCATACATATCTACCTAATAAAAATGATGTAATATACTTGTAAAGACAGTAAAAATAATGTATATTTGCACGAAGTCGTGCAATAATAAGTTATTTCATATCGGGTGATATATCGGACGATTTATCGGCTAATATCGGGCAATTTATCGGCCGATATTTCAAATATCGGCCGTTTTTTGCTGCAAACGATATGGCGAACGATTTTCTCATATCGTATCGGCAGCAGGCAAAAAAGGAGATATCGGACGATATCTCGGCCGTATCGGCCGATATTTAAAACAGGGGTTTTAACCAAAACCAAGTTTAGAGCTTAATGTCAAAAACATAGATATTTCACCATGTTTGTGTAGTGGATCATATCCATGCACCATATGCTTTAAAAGTTGTTTAAATATCTTGTTTTTGTATTTGGAGAAGTTTTGGGAAAACAAGTTTTAGAAAAATCAGTTTTGGAAAATACTGTTTTCTTTTGAGCCAATATTTTCAAGTTACAAAATTAGTCCAAATCATTTGTAACATGCCTTGATTTTGTGCAAGCATGTTTGGTTAGCAAAGTATATTGGTAAAACTATTTTTGTAGATTTTTCATGATTTTATGGGATTTTATTTCAATCAAAAAGACTAAGTTTTAAATCCCTAAGTTTTTTGATCTGGCTTCAGCCGGTCGACCGGGCGGTCGACCGACGTGCACAGACGTGCGCGCCAGTTCTGGCAGGAGGCCGGTCGACCGACCCGGTCGACCGTCCAGAGAGCTCTGCTCTCTGGAAAGGCCCCTGGCTGACCGAGCGGTCGACCGGACAGAGAGACTTGCTCTCTGTATCCTGGCCTCGGTCGACCGACCGGTCGACCGATGGCACAACGGTCTGAAATATGATCGTTGGCCGGTCGACCGGGCGGTCGACCGACAGGCCTGACAGACCCCAACGGCTAGTTTTTCTGAGCCTATAAATTTGGGGGTTTGGGCATTGTTTTTCTCCAAGATTTTCAAGTGGATTTTTCACCAGTTTTCCTAACTCTTTTAAGAGGTTTTCTCCACTTGTTTTAGAGCAAATATTTCCAATCAAAAGGAGAGTTTATCAAGAGTGTTTAAAAGAGATTTCTTGAGTTTTTCACCATAGTTTCAATTCTTGTTTTTCTCACACAACACTTGAGCTATCCATTGCTATATCTACCCTATAGGGAGTTTGTTGTGAGAGGATTTTAGGTGATCAAGAGTTGTGATCACCAAAGTTCTATTTCGTTTCTTTGAGGCGGACGGTTGCGTTCGCATTATTTCGGGTCCTAGTGGGGACTCGGTGTTTCGAGTTCGGGTGTGAACTCTTTGTTTGAGGTGCGGCCTCGGCGAGCCGGTGAACTTGCGGTGTGTACGGACTAGGGAGTCCGAGAGCTTGTAGGTGTTGCGGCACCGAGGAGTGATCCATTGGGATCGATTATAGTGGAAATCCTTCGTGTGTCGAAGGCGGGGATGTAGAGCAAGTGTGCTCGAACCTCGAAACAAATCCCTTGTGTTTGCGATTGCTCACTCTCTCTCTCTCTCTTTGTCTTCTTGTTTATATCTTGCATGCTTTTATTGTGCTTATCCTTACATGCTTGATATTCATAGTGTGCTTAATTGATATACATGCTTGGGATTATTTGCTAACACTTGTATTTAACCAAGAGAGCCAACGCGGCACCTCAACCCATATCTAGGGGAATCTAGAGGAGTTAGTCCAGAACCTTTCACGGGGAATTCGGCTACACTCTTGTGTCATACGTGGTGTTTAGTGTAAGAGTTTAGTTTAGGTCATAATAGTTTTTACTTCCGCATTATTTGTGCATTAAGTGACCATTAGATTAGCCATCACCTATTCACCCCCCTCTAGGTGATCCTACAATTGGTATCAGAGCCAAGTGCTCTGAATTTGGGTCTTACAACCTAGAGTTAAAGATTCTCATTTTTAGGCTAATCACAATATTTGTACACACACCATGGATTTCATGTCACCACCCACTTTTGACATTCTTAACATCCAAATTTGGAAGGTTAAGATGTCTATGTACCTCAAAGCCCTAGGCATTCATGTTTATCTTGTTACAATTAAAGATTCATATATTAATGATAGTAAGAATATTGAGTCTAATGCAAAAGCCTACATGCTTTAAGATCTACCCTAAATGATGTTTATTTATCTAGGGTTGCTAATCTTGATTCGGCTTTTGTAGTTTGGAACACTCTCCTCTCCCTTGGCGAAAATGATCAATACTATGCGGGGAGTGACTCGGATGTTGGAAGCGACATCTCCAACAAGTGCTATATGGTCCAAGGGGATAACCCCTTGAGGTAAACACCGAATCCGAGTTAGATGATGAAGACATGTCATATGATGAGCTCACATCTTTTTGTCAACTATTGCTTGAAAAATATGACATGGTTGAGAAAGATAACAAGAAAATGAAAAAGGATTTTGATTGCATGCTTAAAGAAAATGATTCATTTAGAACTAAGGTTGCATGCTTAGAAAAAGAAAAAGAAGATTTGAAAAATGAGAATGTTTCCTTGATGTCCAAATTAAATAATCTTTGTGAAGGAAACACATCTTTGAAAAATAAAATTGTTTTGGTGGAAAAACAAAAGGAAATTGCTTTTCAAGAACACTACTTTGAAAAGAAAAATTTTTGAAAAAGAAAAAGAAAAAGTTTCTAAAAGGAAAAAGACTTTTGATCATGCTTTACATGCCACCACCTCTATTGATCAAAATGAAGTTAAATTTTTGAAAAAGAAAATTGATTGTTCTACTTTGAGCTCATGTGCATTCAATTATAAGAGGTTGGAAACCTTGTTTTCAAAGAAATAAGTTCCAAATTTTCATGCACATCATCATGCATATGCTTATGTTGCACGTATGATCACACTCACACACATAAGTATCCTAAGGTGTACAAATGTACACATTGTGGCCGCAAAGGCCATTTAGCAAAATTTTGTTTTGATAAGATGCGTCATATTAATTTTGCTAATCATAAAAATTTTTGGGTTCCTTACAAAGCTAACCCTCAAGGACCCAAAAGAAAATGGGTACCAAAACCCCACCTTGTGTTTTTGATGTAGGTGAGGGCTCTCACACGACGTGAGAGGAATGGTGCCTTGATGGTGGTAGCATGGACTTGAAGGACATATACTTGATGCACCACTATCAAGGAGGTTTGGTGGGACAACCACCATGTTTGGAGATTTGGAACATAGTTCCTTAGTTGGTAACTATTTCTAAACTCTTATTTTATTTACATGCTTTTTATTCATATCATAATTTTAGCATGTTCATTTGTTTTATGTGCTTCATGTGGTAAATACATGTTTAGATGTAGATTCCATTAAAACTTGTGTATATACATGTTCAAGTAGTGAGCAACAAATTGATTCATATATGTTTGCACTTCATGCTCATTTGTACCCACTATATGCACATGTATAGCCTAGTTTTGATGATTCTTTCATTTATACTTGTTTTGCCAATTTTCATGTTTTACTTCATGTATATGCATTTTTTATTCAAATCTAATAAATATACATGTATATCCTTTTTGGGTCTCTTGCCTTCATGCAAATACTATTATTAGACTCGTTTTATGTTTGGGATATGTATGCATATTGTTAGATTTAGATAAATCATGCATATACTAGAAGTTTGTTTTTGTTTTTTAATGAAAAATGAATTTCATGTTTGTTTAATAAAATAAAATGAATAATTTGTTTTGATCATTTTGAGCCTTAATGACTATTTTCATGAAAATGCTATATACATGATTCTTGTACACTCATACTTCATTTGTTTTGTCATGACTTTGATTCATGAACACTTTTATGAGCTTAATCGATTTTGAGTGTCATCTCTTGTGTATTTGGTATGATTCATGAAATACATATGATTTGGTTTCATGTTTTTGAAGGATCTTTAATTAGTTTTTCAAAAATTAATTTAACTAGTTATTTATTCTTCAATGTTTATGAGATATACATATGATCCTATTATTGTTTCAATTGGTATCATTGAATCGTTTCAATTAGTATCAATTTGACTCTATGTTTGTATATACTTATATTTTGTTTTCTATATATGTATGTATCAATTTCAATTGGTATACTCATTTTTCATACATATATATATGACTTATTTGTGCTTGAGTTAAAATTGTTTTACATGTTTAAAGCACAAAGTTGTTTATGATAAGAAAATAAAAATGTTAAGAAAAATTCTCAAGATTTGTTTTATTGAGAAAATTCAAAATTTTGTTTTATAAGAAAAATCAAAAATTTTGATTTGTATTGCCTATATGCAAGAAGAGCTTAACATCTCTTCTACATATAGATTCATGTTGAGTGTATTGTATATTGAGGAGCTTGACAACTCTTCTTTATGTGGTACACGTGTGTAGGGGGAGCTTCACATCTCCTCTTATGCATTACATATTATACGTTATGTGAATTAGAGCTTGTCATCCCTCTTTCATGTAATGTATATGTGTAGGGAAGCTACTTAACGTCTTCCTCTTCATGAATGTATATCACATATAACCATTTATTGATTTGTTTAGTTTACCCCTTCTTTGTTTTTTTTGTTTCGGACAAAAAAAAGGGAGAGAAAAATTTATTTGGTTTTGTTTTTACTTTAACCCCTTTGTTGATGATTGACAAAAAGGGGGAGAGGTATTTGGTATATATGCATGCTTTGTGGTTAAAGGATTTATGTTTATGCATATATGTTTTGTTGTGCAAATAGGAGAAAAAGATTTTGTGATTTTGTTTTATGCTTGATTAGCATGTTTACTCTTACATTTGCATACATGTTTATGTGCCTCATTGCATATTTATTTTGTTTATTTGTGATGCATGAGTTAAGGGGGAGCTTCTTTGAAGCTTTACTTTAATCCATGCATATATAACTTCATGAGTTTTGTCATCATCAAAAAGGGGGAGATTGTTGGCCCGAAGGCCCATCACTCTAGTTTTGATGATGATCAACTCATGTAGTTATAGTACTAATGATCTTGTGTTTAATTAGTGACAGATTTATGATCAAGATCTTAGTAGGTGCATAGCTTCAACAAAGGATTTGAAGTCAAGTTTTGGAGCTAGCACGGTTTGATCCAAGAGCCATTGGATCGTGTTTAGACCAAGTAAGAAGATGAAAAGGCTTCAAGTGAAGACTTCAAGAAGATGAAGACTTGTGTCTAGGTTTGTTTTAGAAGATTTTGTTTTTAGATAAAATGTAAAGGATAGAGTAGTTGGTGGATTGCTCAAGTATCATATACACACACACACACTTGATTTAGTTTGTTTTAGAAAAGAATTTTCATTTTGGAAAAATACTATTTTGGTTTTTGATTTTCAAGTTTACATGTTTTAACCAAAACCAAGTTTAGAGCTTAATGTCAAAAACATAGATATTTCACCATGTTTGTGTAGTGGATCATATCCATGCACCATATGCTTTAAAAGTTGTTTAAATATCTTGTTTTTGTATTTGGAGAAGTTTTGGGAAAACAAGTTTTAGAAAAATCAAGTTTTGGAAAATACTGTTTTCTTTTGAGCCAATATTTCCAAGTTACAAAATTAGTCCAAATCATTTGTAACATGCCTTGATTTTGTGCAAGCATGTTTGGTTATCAAAGTATATTGGTAAAACTATTTTTGTAGATTTTTCATGATTTTATGGCATTTTATTTCAATCAAAAAGACCAAGTTTTAAATCCTTAAGTTTTCTGATCTGGCTTCAGCAGGTCGACCGGGCGGTCGACCGACGTGCACAGACGTGCACGCCAGTTCTGGCAGGAGGCCGGTCGACCGACCCGGTTGACCGTCCAGAGAGCTCTGCTCTCTGGAAAGGCCCCGGCCGACCGAGCGGTCGACCAGACAGAGAGACTTGCTATCTGTATCCTGGCCTCGGTCGACCGATGGCACAACGGTCTGAAATATGACCGTTGGCCGGTCGACCGGGCGGTCGACCGACAGGCCTGACAGACCCAACGGCTAGTTTTTCTGAGCCTATTTGGGGGTTTGGGCATTGTTTTTTTCCAAGATTTTCAAGTGGATTTTTCACCAGTTTTCCCAACTCTTTTAAGAGGTTTTCTCCACTTGTTTTAGAGCAAATATTTCCAATCAAAAGGAGAGTTTATCAAGAGTGTTTAAAAGAGATTTCTTGAGTTTTTCACCATAGTTTCAATCCTTGTTTTTCTCACACAACACTTGAGCTATCCATTGCTATATCTACTCTATAGGGAGTTTGTTGTGAGAGGATTTTAGGTGATCAAGAGTTGTGATCACCAAAGTTCTATTTCGTTTCTTTGAGGAGGCGGACGGTTGCATTCGCATTGTTTCGGGTCCTAGTGGGGACTCGGTGTTTCGAGTTCGGGTGTGAACTTTTTGTTTGAGGTGCGGCCTCGGCGAGCCGGTGGGCTTGCGGTGTGTACGGACTAGGGAGTCCGAGAGCTTGTAGGTGTTGCGGCACCGAGGAGTGATCCATTGGGATCGATTATAGTGGAAATCCTTTGTGTGTCGAAGGCGGGGATGTAGAGCAAGTGTGCTCGAACCTCGAAACAAATCCCTTGTGTTTGCGATTGCTCACTCTCTCTTTGTCTTCTTGTTTATATCTTGCATGCTTTTATTGTGCTTATCTTACATGCTTGATATTCATAGTGTGCTTAATTGATATACATGCTTGGGATTGTTTGCTAACACTTGTATTTAACCAAGAGAGCCAACGCGGCACCTCAACCCTTATCTAGGGGAATCTAGAGGAGTTAGTCCAGAACCCTTCACGGGGAATTCGGCTACACTCTTGTGTCATACGTGGTGTTTAGTGTAAGAGTTTAGTTTAGGTCATAATAGTTGTTACTTCCGCATTATTTGTGCATTAAGTGACCATTAGATTAGCCATCACCTATTCGCCCCCCCTCTAGGTGATCCTACACGAAGGACCAGGAGTGTAGTGCACTGCAGGAACAAAGAGAAACTATGATTAGTTCATCAGCCAAACAAGGGCTAAAACAAGAAAGCAAAATTTGACAAGGCATAGCCTCGCTCTCTGAGCGAAGCTGGCCTAACGATAGCTTCGCAGCTGCAGTGTGACTCCGCATCCCACACGAGGGCAGGATGCAAGAAAATATTCAAGTGTTAGCTTCGCTCTGGGAGCTTAGCTTCGAACAGCAGGACGCGACAAAGCCTCAAAGGCTAACTTCGTCAGAAGGACATTACGGTCCTTTTCTGTCAAATTTCAAAGGACAGCTTCACATCCTGTCATTCAATAGGATGTGAACCGCCTAAGGATAGCTCGCTTGGAAGCTTAAAGCAGAACTCTTCAGTTCTTGGATTCCCGATCAAGAAATTAAAGAAAATTGAACTTCCTAAAATCACAAAGATCATGATTGATCGTCCTGAATTCATTTAAAGACAGCCAGAGATCGGCTTAAAGAGAGAAATGACAATCTCTCTTAAAGGGAAAAATCCCTACCGGCGATCGGTCGTTCGATGACCGGAGGAGGAGAAGGACCCTCCGTTGCAGAGGTTGCGACCTCTTTTCCCGCTCGTCTCTTGGGAGTCATTGAAGAACTGTGGAAGTTCTTAAACTCTTGAATGAAGAGGAAAGAGGAAGAAGAAGAGTCAAGTGCTCTGGAAAATTTTAAAGAGAAGTGATCTTTTCTCTCTCAGCCCGATTGGGCTTTTATAGGCCAATGATCGCCTGAAACAATGCCTCGAAAAGAGTACAGGCTGTCGTTTCAAATTAATTTGAAACGGCGCCTAAAGCGCCTTCCCGAGAAGCGCTGATTCAGCCCCACTAAGGGCTAACTCCGCCACCAGTCAAGTGCTGACTTAGCGCGATGTATCGATAGCTCCGCTAAGGCACAGTCCGAACTTCCCGAAAAAGTTTATGCTAGCTTCGCTGGAAGCTCGTCCCTGATTCAAAAAGGATTGTCCTTAGCTTCGCATGGCTCCGCTGAGTTAATTCAGAATAAAGGCAAAGCAAAAATCAGATGAGCAGAAAATGAACTTTCATTGATTTAAAAGGAAAGGTACATTGATACTACATCAAGGTTGTGTTTCATACAACAAAGTCATTTGCTCAAAAGGCATACAAGTGGTCCTATCGACTTTCAAGCCAAACCAACTGGACACGAAAGGCTTTCCTCCTGCACAAGGCTGTAATCCTTCGCGGAACAGATGGTACCACTAGGACAAGGCCGCAATCCTTCGCATAATGGCAGATTGTGCCACCCATGGTTTACAGTCGCGGTCTCGGCCGTCGACTCGGCGGGCACTGGGACGGATCAGTCTCGGCGACTCGGATCGGTATCGGGTGATACGCGCAAAACGTTACATAGAAAGTTCAAAAATTCTGAAAAAATCACGACAAATCTTAAAAAAATGTAGACATCCACATTCATATATCACATGTCTAAAATATATCACCTAGCATACTAAACATAAAATGAAAGTATAAATACACGCGTCGTCGGTATGAGCATATTAAAATACATGCATAATATAGTAAATTACACAAACTACATTCATAAATACATGTAATGTAGTTATTTTCACATTGAATTGCGATGAGGCACAAAATGATCATCATAATGCCGAGTCGACTGAGTGAACTCTGATTCTGGCCGAGTCAGCCTCCTCTGAGTTGAGTCGACTGACTCGTGACTCAGACTCGTCTCAGAGTGGGCCGAGACGGATACGACTCGGCCGACTCGTCTCCGACTCGGTCGAGTCTTTGAACCGTGGTGCCACCAGGAAGCTGGACCTTCTTTGATCAAAACTGGCGAAGGACTGATCGCCACCAGCAGGTTGGATCTTCCTTGATGAAAATTGGCAATGGGAAGATCCGCGACCTTACAGGTGATGTCCGCTTTCCCGAAGTGGATCATCTCGGATAAGCGGCTACCAGTCTCGCCTCGAAGTGGATCATCTCGGATAAGCGACGGCCAACCTCTTCTGGGAACACACATCAGCTGCCCCAGTTGTTCCTCCTACTTATGATTTAAAGTTTCAACTGGAAAAGCAAGAGGTAACTCCTTGATCTCTTTCATCAAATCACAAGATTGGCGAACATAGCTCACTGCGATGTAAACTAAAACAAGTTAGCAGTAAGTCAAAGGAAAAGCTGCAAAAGCGCTAAGTCAAATTCTTTGGGACGAAGCAACTTAAATCCGATTCAGTTGCAGTTTAACAATGAATTTCAGTTTCAGTTAAGCAGAAGATAGCCTCGCTTGCACAGTGATGATGGGCTAGCTCAGCATAAGCCAAGTCCTAGCCTCGCCTATATGGCTAAGCCAAACTGATCCTGAAGGACGCAGTCTTGACCCCACCTATATGGCAAGACTGGCTCAACTTTGGAGAGACTAAGTCCCAAGTTTTGCCAGTGTGGCGAACTTAACAAGTATGCAATTATCTTTCTTTGTTCGAAAGATAGCTTCGCCGGGAAGCTGGGAAACAGGGATGAAACCCTTCTTTGCAAGATTAACAAGGGAAATCAATCCCTAAGGCAGCTGTTAAAGCTAAATTAAGGGAGATAAACTCCCTAAAGTCCATTGGTAAAGCCTCTGGATGACCGAGACTTACCGGTCCTTGGCCGGGTAATAAGCAGAGTGAGCATCCCCACTAGTTCAGAGATCTGAGTATCTCAACCAAGAGAAGAGAAGAAGAGCAGATCACTTTTCTTCAGAGGACCTCAGGTGTCCTATTTATAGGCCTCATGGCCTGAGCATTGCCGCCTCAAGCGTGGAAGCACGAGCGCATTTAAGGCATTTATTGTGCCTTGAGAAAAGGGACGGTTTCCCTTGGAACCGTGCAAAGGAAGAAGCGTCTCCCTCATAAAGACATTTATGGCGCCTTGAAAAAGGGAAAATCCTCCCTCGGAAATGCACAAGGGGAGAATATCTCCCTTGATCATTGCAAGAGAAGGAGTAATCTTTCTTATAACCGGCCCACAGCAGCTGGCCTCAGGAAAGAAACAGATGCTCCAGAGCGAACTTATTCCAGGAAGCCCAGACGCGAAGCTACCCAGACGCGAATCTACATGATTCTTCGGCGAACTTATCCCAAAGCAGGATTGAAAGCGAAGCTGAACTTAACCACCATGGCGACGTTCGTACTTTACATACCACCGATCAAAGCAATTCAAAGTATTTCGAAGTCTGAGCTATTGCAGATTTTCAAAAACTTTGAGGGGGTCTTGTTGACACTTAAAAAAGACAAGATTCTTACTGGCCTGAATAATGTCTAAATTTGTTGACATTTACAAAAGACGAGTGACAGACAAGCTGCCGACCAGTTTTCACCCATCTCCGAGGGATAAGGAAGCAACTTGGACTCCACTGATCCACCAAGCAGACAGTAAGCCCGGATTGCCTCTAAACAGACCTCAGCAGGTCTAAGATGCTAACACTTAGCATCACATGAGCCCAAAGGGATAGCCTCGCCTGAGAGGCTAAGATCATCCAACTTCGTCTTGAAGCCATTCAAAGCTCCGCCAGGAAGCTAACTTATAGTTTCGCCTGAACTGCTGAAGCGCAACTCCACAGAGAGAGTTAGCTCCGCCTGAAGCCACACGCGACTGCGCAGAAAGGGTATGCGGTAGCTTCGCCACAGACGACATCTAGCTCCGCCGAAATGCTTTCTTCTGACTTCGCCAGATACTGCCTCTAGCTCTGCTGTGAGTTCAAAGCGGGCAGCGCCGCTGCTGGTCTGTTTTGGTCAACCTTTGACCAATCAAATCTCCAGATGAGATCAGATCTAATTGGGATCAAGATCAAATCCAATCAAGATCAAATCTGAGATCAAATTTGGCAGTTGATTGTCACAATCTCTTGACTCTTCTAAAACGAGTAAGAGGATCGGGGAAATCTTTCAATTATATGAAAAGAATCAAAACGGATCAAGAAGATCAACCGACCTGCCATTTCTAGCTTCGCAGAAGCTGATCCTAGCCTCGCAGCAAGGCTACTTTTCAGGTTTAAACAGATTTGATTCAATTTGTTTCTATACTTTCAAGGGACAATTATACCCTTGCTCTCCTTATAAATAGCCCACCAGGGGCACAAGGAGGACAGACCACGCACATGCGCAAGAGACCCCCAGCAAAGAGAGAGGACTCTACAAGCAGAGACTTCTTCACGACGCATCGCGCGCACAAGAATTCAGAGACTTTTAGAGAATTGCTTCTCTATTCAGGGTGCTGATACCCTAATACTTTCTTCTTAAGGGATCTCCGGAACCAGGCGAGAAGGAATTCCTAATTGAAGGCGGTTCTGAGAAGCAGCAAGAGGGTTCTACCAACCTTCTGTTCTCTGATTCCCCGAACCAGGCGAGAAGGGAATCTCATCGCTCGCATCGTTAAAGGGACAAAGTGGTCGCGCGCTGACCAGACTCCTATCGACACACTTCTCCAGAATCTCTGAAGAGATTTACTTGTAATCTTTTAGAATACTTGTAATTTTGCTCCTCAACTTTTATTGTAAGTTTTCCCCTTTGTAAATCAATGAAAAACAATAAGGAAGGTGAAGTTCAAATTCTTTCTAGATTCAGAGCCGGCCTTAGAGATGACCTACGAACTGAACTGCTAGTTAGAGGAATCATTGAGTTAGAGGCAGTGTATGTCTTAGTTTAAGATTTAGATTCAGCTAGAACCAATCACCCTTCCAAGAGTTATGATTATAAAGCATCAGTGTCTAGACCTTCGCCACCTTCCCAACCCTATAGGTTTAGTACCCAAACCCCTTTACATAGGGATAACATCAAGGGTAAGATTCTTGAATAGGATAACAGAAACAAGGGCCCTGATTCCTCTGGAGTTAGTTCCACAATCAAGTACTACAAATGCCAAGGTTATGAACATTTAGCCGCCTGTTGTCCTAGTCTTGTTAAGATCACTATAATAGATGGAACACCCGCCGAGCCACTGAGTCAGATTCTTATGAGTATACCTATCACCCAAATGTTGAAACTGACGACGAGTCATCAAGCGATGATATTGGTCTCAACTGCATTAGGCCAACACCGTCTACTCATTTGTCTGTCATTAAATGTGTTCACTCTCTACCAGTAGAAATGGACGATTGGAGAAGAACTGCGACCTTTCACACGTTCACCACTGTTCTAAAAATCGGATTAATCGGCCGATTAATCCTATTCGATGGCAGTCCGCTTAATATTACATTAATCGCTCTGATTATGCGCTCGGGCGATTAATCGGATCCAAAACGATTAATCTCCAATTAATCTGATTAATCCCCAATTAATCATTTAGGCATTTCATATATTTTTTATTTGAAAATTTATCACTTTGTGCGTGTTGGATCGCCAAGTAGTTTATGTTATGATGTTGATGATTTGATAATAACCTTTTGTTAAATAGTAGATGAACTGTTATTTATTAAATAGTAGATGAATTATGATATTTTATTATTGTATATTTTGCATAAAGTGATACTTATGTTTTATTATTTTTGATTATTTTTCAAATTAACTTATTTAGCAATCTTTCTCAATCATTCTTTAAAACACATTATTTTAATTGATAAATCGACTAATTTTTTATTTATCTTATTTTGCTGCTAAGTTCTTTGATTTATATTTATGTTGCAAAATTTGAAATCTTGGATTACTAATGTGAAGAGATAAGTTCTCTTCTTCTTTTTTACTATTTATTCATATTGTCTTATTGTTAATCATATCATAGTTTATAATTTCACATTTAGATATTGTCTTGTATAATATTTAGGTATTTTCAACAATTAACTGTATATATTCATATGTAGTTGTGTATAAATATAATTAAATATATTAAAATATTCAAAAACGATTAATTCTCGATTAATTTCCGATTAATCCGATTAATTATTATTCAGTGTTGGACCGCACGAATAATGAAACCGATTTTTAGAACACTGACGTTCACCAAGATTGGAGACAAGAGTTGTAAGGTGATTGTGGACAGTGGAAGTTGTATCAATGCAATATCGTTCAGGCTGTGTGAAAATTTTGGATTAGAGATTATACTCACCTCCACCCATTCAAAGTGTCTTGGATTGACTCCACAACACTTAAGGTCAAACAACAATGTATTGTCCCAATCAGTTTCAATCATTATAAAGACAAGATTTGGTATGATGTGATCACCATGAATGCGGGTTAAGTTATACTAGGTAGACTATGGTTGTTTGACAAAAATGACACCATTTACGGTCGATCTAATATGTGTCATTTTGAGCATGAAGGTAAGCAGATTAAGTTACTACCCTTAAGACCCAAGAGTGGACAGCCCCAACAAACGCCATTGTGGCTTTGTTGCCAACTCCACTCTCTCTACCTCTCATTGCTACTGTTCATTTTCTATCGCCCATTAATCATGCATATCATGTCCGCAAATCACTTCCCCCTTACTACCGACACTATCTTACTATAAAACATTCGAGTCTGTATCTGCATTTCCATCACATAAACACGTGCACAAAATGCACAGAGATCAGTGATGAAAATAAATGGAGCAATGTGAGGTCTACCCTACGAGCTGACAGTAGAAAAATATTTAAAATTTTTAATGTAGGCGACTATGTGATGGTTCAGATTTATCCGAAACAGTTTCCTTCGGGAACTATTAAAATGTTGCATGTCCGCGATGCTGGACCTTTCAAGATCTTGAATAAAATGAATTGCAATACTTATGTTATAGGTCTTCCTAAAGATTATGGGATTAGTTGTACTTTAATGTTAGTGATCTAGTGGATTATAAGGGTTTTGATTGTAGCCCCTAGATTGTTAAGCCTTCCCCTAAGTCATTCTTTAAGAGACCCCCATTTACCCCACTCCCAAATACTCCCATTACAGCAGAGACGGTTGATAAAGCTTTAAAGGATGAGACTATCACCACCAAAATTGGTGAAACGCACAGGTACTTAAACCGCTGTAAAATAAAAGCACCGATTGTTGATTCATAGTTAGATCGAGGTGATTTGCAACGGATTAATCTAGTGCAGCATGTGAGACCTAATCCATCTAAACTCGACGGAGTCGAGTTTTCTCCCACCCAGGGAGAATTATGAAGATGAAAGAGCTGAAGAGATAAATCCAAGAAGTCCCAATCCAAGTTGAAGTCATAGTAGGATTTGAGATTTTTTGTTTTTTTTAGTTTCTTTATTTTGGTATTTTGAGTTTTTAAAATTTGAGATTTTAATTCTATTTAGATTAGGAGTTTGAGTTTGAGTTGGACTCAATTTTATAAAAGCTTATATATAGGCCTATTGTACCAACAATGAGCAATGAAAAATTTTGATAAATTTTATTGTGTGATATTTAACTTCTGTCATATTGTTTAAAATTACTTCCTAACCTCTTCCAAATAAACTTTAATCTAATTTCTCCTTATTCCTTTCACCTGCAAACAAATCCTAGAAAAAAAACAACAATTATTTTCTCCCTCTTCACAAAAAGCCATCAAAAGAAAACGCCAACTCTTTGTTCTTGTCTTCTTCTACAATCCATCCAAAGGAACTCAAGAAAACCTCTAACAACCTACTGATCTCATCTCCAACAAAACCAACGCCGTCACCTTCTCTGACAGACGCAACATCACCCATCAGCACCATCTCCAACATCATCTGTTGCTTCAAAGAAGGAAGAAGACACAAGCTGCAATTTGAATCCAGACCCATTATCAAAAGCAGACCTGTTAGCGACCCTACTTCATTTTTAGGCCGTAACTTTCACATCCAGGCTCCGATTCAGGTGATCTTGGTAACATTACGATCACGACTACGAGCTCTACGTATCAATACCAAGTACAAGTCCGAGATATCTATGTAATCCTCAGTACACGGTATCTTTATTTGTGGGTTGATAACTATCCTTTATTATTTTATCTATTTAAACTGCTGTCACTATATCGTGAGACTGTGAGATTTTGCTTGCCCAGTATTTGTTGATTATATATATTGAGAGTGCATGCTTTGCCTTCGTAACTAGTGGCTACTTTAGTTTATTTAAGTTGTGAACGGTACACCTGTACTTGCACGTTTTGTTAAATCCATCATCCTGCATTATTTGTTTTAATTATTTTTCTACCCAAGATCGTAATATTTGGTGAAACGTAGTAAAATTTATTACATCACTGATTTTTGATTCACTCGCATACCCCCTTTCACATCACATACACCTCTTTCCAAATAAGTATATCATACAACATATAATTTATGTGATTGAGAAGACTCTTAGTTAATGGATCACAAGTAACAAACCCATGGATTACAGTATATATCTTTGTGAACAATAAGTATCATATTTAAATTTTTTGAATGACTAGGTCATAAATTATTTGACATGTATTTTTTGTAGGTTGAAAAGGCTTTGCAAAGCATGGAAGAAGAAGCTGAGCGCATATATGAAGATGAACGTGGGTTACTTCTTGAAGATGAGGCTGCTTTTGCTAGAGATTCAATGTCAGTGCTTACTTAAATTATACTATTTTTCTCTTTGTTTACCTTTAAACCTCGTAGGTAAAGTTGGAATCATGGTAGCATGCCCAGTGAAACACTGATCTCCTTTCAGCATCTTAGTTATTGACATGATACTGACTGTCCTTTGGACTTGGGTCTCTAATGTGAATTTCCAAAGTACATCATGGGTTTCATGAACTATTTTGTTGATGTGTTAATGCTCTATTTTTTTATGCTCCTTTGGTTGGTAGGCCTCTCAATTGCTTCGACATTTTAATTGTCAATATTATGATAAGTTTCTGTTTTTGCTATGTTACTGAAGTGCACAACCGGCTTTGCACGTGTGAGAGATTCGTCTCTTGCATGTGTTGCTGCTGTCATGTATCCAGCCATAGCTGCGCGGACTGGGCGCGTGACAATCAACGTTCGTTACTAACAATGAATCATCAGCAAAGGACATGTACTATTTATTTAGTATATATATGCAGATATCTTTCTTAATGTATGTTCAATGGTACTGACACTCAATCTAGCATTATACTATTGATTAAAACTACTGATGGAGATCAATAGAGGAAATAATGAAAGTTGAAACAGGGACTTGAAGCAATAATAAAGCAGACTAACACCGGCCATATGCTACTATTTTTTGTTAAATTTATGGTGGGATTTTGAAACTTGGAATTGTCCTGGCCATCCCAAATTAGGGCCCAAGAGAATAATTAGAACTTTGTGAACATTTTCTGATAGTGCTAGAAGAAAACTGTACGAGGGGCATTAGCAATAACTGACCTTTTGCCATTTATCTCAATTTTGAGTATCATTATAGTGATGATTTATCTTCTTTATGATTCATCTATTTGTTTAACTTTCAGGTATGAACAGGCTGAATTTGTTGAGAGCGAATTGCAAAGGATGGCTGAACAAATTAAATTGATTATTGAAACAGTAAATGCAAAACAGGTAAGACTATGGAAGTTTGTATAGTCAAACATGATTTCTCTTAGGCTGCCAATCTCACAAATTGCTTGTTTAGGGTGGTGATCTGAGTGCAATTGATGGTATGACTCCCATCGATGTTGTTGTCCGGATTCTAAATAATCAGTTGAGTTCGCTGATGTGGATCGATGAGAAGGTCAGGTTTTGGTGTTCTTTTATCTCAATTTACCTGTTTGCGATTTTTCTTATGGATTGTTGAGACTTTTATGGTTTCTTCTTGGGGATTTCTTTTTTTGCTCTGAGCTTTAATGAGCATAAAATTCTGTATGAAGCTTTGTTACATCAATCTAACAAAACAAAGCCGTCCACAGTTTAGTGTCCTTAACATGATACAGAATAATATATGAAATTTCTCATCCTAGGAAATTGTAGTAAAGTTTGTGCATCTCTTCTTTGGTATTAGGTTGATTCTTTTTTTTTTGCTGCTGAAGCCAATGGCTATGTTGAATGTTGATAACAATCCCCAGAGTTTAGTAGTCAGCCTGGTCTGTGTAGATATTGGAATATTGTTCCTCATCATATAGACGATGCAATCTTTTACCATCTCAGTATTTTTGGACAGATGTTGACATCCACAACCAGAGACCATTTAGCCTTTTTATATAATTACTGCCTGTGTTATGCATGGATGGATATAGTGAAAGAATAGGTTACTAAGAAATAAACTCTGTGATCAGGATTGACCCATGGAAACAGGCAACCTTAGCTTCTTGTGAGACAGTTGCTGATTGATGGATCCTTGAGTGGTGAGGTACAGTCCAGTAGACAAGAGGCGAGGCAGTCATAGCATGAATGAAATATCTGATAGACTAGGATGCATCGTGGCATAAAATTATGTATCAAACTCTTTTGAGTATTAAACAACTTTAACTAGTCCTTATTGAGTTTATTGGGATGGGAGAATCTAGCTTTTGAATCTGATCCTTTACTTTATTGTTATATGTTCTATCTGCTTCTTTGGATATGAAAATTATTCCTTATTCCATGCAAATCATAATCTGATCTGTTTTCTAGCTTCTTCTTGAGGTGAAATTTTTTTATCTTATTCAATGCCTAACTATTTTGATACTCTTCCAGGCCAATGAATTCTCAACCCGTATTAAGAAACTGGCCAATCGTGGCACCGGACCTGATCATGATATGGCAGGTTCAAGATTTTGGTTAAACTGATAACAAAGGCTATGAGAGAAGAACATATGCCAAGCAGTGATACAGAGAAAGAATGGAATGATATACATTGTTCAAGAAGCCTCTCTCTGAGATGGGGGTATGAATCACATATCTTTCCCCCTTCTTTTTACTTGTGTCATGATGAGCTAGTGGAAATCTTAGAGGCATTCAATAGAAATTGAAGCAATGGCATTACAACTGTAGTGACTCACTTCTATCGTTGATTTTTGGCTCCTGATGTCTTCTCGCATTTGTTTGTGATGATATATGAGCAGAACATGTTTTCTTTCTTGCTTAGATCTAATGCTAACAATCTGTAGGCTGAATTTGTCGTGTCCTTGTTTCAGTAAGTTGGGAATGTTGCCACCGTCTCTATAGCCCAGAAGCTGTTCATTGCATAAAACACATGGATTTTGAGAATTCTGTTTGGTACATGCTCTTTTTCCTAGACGTGACAGAAATTTTAAGCTTTCTAAGTTCGAGTATTCAATCATTTCTTGATTCTTTTTTAACTTATTGTTATTGCATATACCTGTGTTGCATGGTAAATAAATCTCCTCAAGCTAATTAGAGTTTTGTATGCAGTTATGCTGCTTAGTCTAACCCACGAAAAGGTTTATATTAATGTTCAACATATCGTTGCTCCCAATAATTTGATGTACTCTGCCGTGGAAAAATCACATCATGTTGGCTATGTGTTACGGGATTGTTGCATCATGCCCCTCAATATAATATGAGCACCTAAGGGTTATGATAATTTAAACTGATCAGCACCTACATTTCGAAGCTAATTTCCAATCTCTTCTCTAGGACCCTAGTGGCATATAGGCCAAGTGTGGGTCTCTTTTCCACTGATTGGACTGGGCTTATTATATTTGTGTATTCTAGAATTTGAGTGCCATAATGTCTCCTAGATTCTTGTCATTTTTCTCCCTTGTGGAATATATGCATCTGCCCTGTCAAAGTGTGTAAATTATTCCAACTTTTATGCAAAAGATTGATGCTAGCTGAATGGATGTTGGAATCATAAGCCTCTGATGCAACTGTGTTATCTTGGCATTTTCTTCTTAGATATTAAGTGTAGCCATTGATAAAGCACAACAGAAGAAAGCCCCCGCTATATGTGATTATTTTTTCAGCTGTTAGGGAAATGTGTGATGTTTTGTATTCATTTATATGTTTTTTTTTTTTTTGCTGAAGCAGTGCAATTATCAGACAGAATTAAGGAGATGAGGCAGTATGCATCAGGGCTTCATCTTATGAACGGTTGGTAACTTACCGTGTGGAAAAAGTGTGGTGATAGTGGAGGAGCAGGTGGCACATGAGGCAGTATGCTCATGGCCGCCAGTAGTGAACAATTTAGGTTTTGAAGCAGGGGAAGCTTAATAGCTGTCAGTTTCTAGAAATTTTGGTGAAAGGCAGGTGCATGTCTGCCCATCAAGCTGTTTCTCATTTTTAAAGGGGAGACTTTCATCAGCACTTAATGTTGGCAGTGCTTGTGCTAACAAATGATGAAGAAATTAGAAAACGAAGGGCATAATGGTTGTACTAGTTGAGGACCTCGGACTGGCTCTACGACCTATGGTTGTGTAGGCTAGGCAATTAGTGCTGCCTAATCAATTATTAATAGGGGCAATTCTTATAGCCAACCAAAGGTGATTCTTGTTCAAAGCAAAAGATTACGTGCTGATTGGCTGGGTGGGGTCACGTGAAACCAAATAAAGAGGAGGGAGAAGTCATCCTAATTAAATGATGGTAAGTATTTAATTGGAGCAGGTTGGAGGTGGCACATTATCCAGCAATGAGAGAGGAGGGAGTCAAAGGAAGCAGCATGGTGATGGGAGGATGGCAAGGGGGCTCCTCTCCTCTCCTTGACAACATCCAGTGCAACCCACGTGGAACTGCTGCAGTGAGGAGAAAAATATCCCTCTAGTCTACAACACAACATGAGAGGACGAGGGTGGAGTGGAGGCCCCTCCGATCGTCGTTCTTCCTCATTTTTACTGGAAATAATAATAATAATAATAATAATAATACAAATTAAATAGAAAACGAGATGGGTCCCACTTCCATGTGAGGCTGAGGGCGTTCAATCCAACTCAGTTCAGTCCGCCACGCCGAACCAGTGCCAACTCACATTACATTGCGTATTTTCTAAGGCTCTTCCAAAAACCAGCATCATGCTAGTGATCTTCATCTTCGCTTTGTGCAGCTTGTAATCATGACGAGTCCCTCACGCCACAATAACTAGTCTACTTCCCACTCGCACAAAATCATTCAAATCCCCAAATAATCCAACTTAAATCAATTAATAAGCCAAAGCCAAAAAGATAATAAGCAAGTCAAATGTTCCAAAAATATCAATCAGCAGTAACCTTCTATTCTTTGACTACTAACAAGATTGATGATGATGATGATGATGATGATGTTGAAAATGAAGAAGAAGAAGATACATTACTGTACCATCAAACTTAATTAATTCTTTCTATATCGAACTTTAAATAAGACACCAAGAACAAACTAACTAATCTAACAAGTTGCTGCTAATCAATCCAAAATGCACACACGCCACCAGACACCAACACAAAACACAACAACAGGAACAGTCGAAGCAGCAGCACAACACAACAACCAATCATCCACTAAGACGAGGTATATCACAGGTGACAGGGGATCATCTTCCATTTCGATTGATTGATTTGTTGCGGACGGATGATGAGTTAAAAATAAAAGGAGTGTCGTCTTGTGGTTCAGTGATGGTGCTGTGCTGGTGCAGGGGCTGCTGGTGCTAGTGGAGGGGGCTTGCACTGGTAGCACTTGGCAAACAGCCCAAAGCTGTCTATTTGCTTCACAAAGTTGGTCACACTGGCCCACCCTCCGAACCCAAATCCAACCACCAGAACCCACACCACCACAAACATGTTCAGTGCGTACATCCCTGTCCAGCTCGGCAAGAAGAAGGGGGGCTTCTCCGCGGCATTCTGCAATATTGTAAATAAGCAGAGTGTGTTGTAAGCGATCAGGACACTTTCTTTGCTTTTTAATGAAACAAAGTGGGGAGCTTTCACCCACACAGTATTATCGTAAGCGTAAGGTGTGGGTCAAAAGAGGTGTGTGGTCTGTTCCGTCGTCACTAATGGTTAACGCAAGGCGAAAGGAACGTTTCACCTTGGCATTAAATGCGGGCATGGTGTATCGTCCCAGTCTGTTCCACTCGAGTCCAGTTGTGAAATTGGAAACGAGTGGATCAGGATGCAGTTTCTACGTATTTCTAGTGGTGGCCCCATTCATCAAGTAGCTTGCACCGTGCATGTAAGGTGCTAAAAAAAAACAATCATACACAAACAACAACTTCACATTAATTCCCTTTGTTGCTGGACAACCCAATATTATTTCACTCTATGGCTGTGTGTGTATGTATGTAATCTACTAACTAACTATCAGTGTGCTAGAGTGATTAATTAATTAATTGCCTTTCATGAAGCTGAAGTGGTGGCAAAATTAAGAGTGACAGCAAGGAGAATCAGACCTGTCGGGCAGCAGCAGTGCGGTAAGTGAGCATATGAGCCATGGCAGGGATGATGTAGACGGTGAAGCTGACCAGCAACGCACCAACAGCAGAGTTGATTGGGCCGAAGAAGGGGAATATGATGGCCAGGAACCATATGGGGATCACCACGGGAAGCCGAGCAAGAGCACGGAGGCAAATGCTCTTGGTGTCGTGCATTCCGATCACTTTCTCCCACACGAAATAGAGAGGGGTGCAGGCGAATCCAAAAGTGATGAATTGGTGAATCAGCATCAATATTACTGCTGCATCGCGGAATCCATCCTTGGGGAGCAAGGAGAAGGCATTGGAGTGGGTGAGGAGCTGATCGCCGAAGGCCCAGTACATTGCTGCTGCCGATGGCAGGGTCAGCGTGAACACGTAGAGCGTCGCCAGCAGGTAGATGTACTTGAATTTTTGCGGCTTCCACATGGCGTGCATGATTTCACTGTTGGATTTGAGGGGAGGGGGGGAGTTAAGCACACATAGTTACTTATAAATGTCGGAAGAAGGTTGATTACATTTAATCTTTCCTAAACCATAGGTTCACATGGGGGCGGGGCGGGGCGGGAGGATGCCAAAATTAATTAATTAAAGAACAAAACGGCCTGTTTATGTGGCATTGAAATTTTCTTTTAAACTAATTGAGTTGATTTCAACTGTTGATGAGCAATCACACCTCACATGCGAGGTTCATATGGACTGATAACAAAACTTCAATCAAGCACATGTACCAGTACTGAGTGAAGAGATCCATCCATAAGGCAGACAGATTCTGGAGGAGTTTATGTTGAATAAAAATTAAGTTATGATCAAATCAATTCAAATAAAGTAAGGGAACGAACTTCCCACCCAGCTTCCTCCTTGCTAATGGCTAATTGGAAACGGTAGCAGTAACTATGAGAGAGAGAGAGAGAGAGAGAGAGAGAGAGAGAGAGAGAGAGAGAGCACTTACACGGTGACGGCGTGGCCGCCAAAAGTATAGAGAATATTGGTGGCGCCGGTGAAGTAGAGCACCAGCTTTGTGGGGCCGGAGTGAGTGACGCCTTCAACCTGGCCGTGGACAAAGGCGGCAATGGTGAGGTACCAGGCAGCGTAGGTGGTCATGCCGAGACCGAGGAAGGACCACATTCTGTAATTGTGGAAGGAAGGGATGAAGACGGTAGTTGCGCAGCAGGCGCCGAATATGTAAGTCCAGGTCCTCTTGTCCAGCCGGTCATTGACATAGTATATGTTGCTGTTCTCTCCATTCAAAATTACTACATACATTTGCTTGCTTGCATATGGATATAGATATAGATATAGATAGATTGATGAGGAAAATAATGTATGAAAAGTTATTAATACCTGGCACAACCAATCAACTGGATAACCGATCCAAAGAGGAGGAAGGTACAGTTGAAGGCGAGGCCAATGGCTTTCCAGTGATGCCCCAGCAGCCCATCCAGCACCTCGAACCACTGCAAATATTGGTGAAGTTGAAAAGGAAAATCAGATCACAAGGATGGAATGAAATAGTAAACTAGATAAGAGTAGTACCTGGATAACGTGATTCTTGAAGCTGACATTCTCCTTCTCCTTTCTGCTACGGTATTCCACATAGAGAACACTGATGAGGTACGCCGTCCAGCTTCCCATGATGCCGTAGAACAGCTGAAGCACGATTCCGGACGCCATCCCCAGCTGCGAGAAGGAGTAGGGCAGCGTCAACAGAACTTGGGCAACCTACACACAAACAATTACACATCAAAATTCCAAAAAAAAAGAAAAATCTAACACATGAATGAATGAATCAGAGGATATATATAGTTAATCACTTACTTGATTGGAGGCGCAGCTGAACCAGGCGTCGTAGACAGAACCGCCATGCCAGAGCAAGCTCTTCATGTTGAAGGAGCCACCGGAATGACCATCCTCCTGCTCCTGTTCCTTTCCGATCAATTCTTGATCCGTCATCGTCTCATTGTGGCTCGCCACGATAGCCTCCTCGCCTTGCTTTGGAGCCATTTTCACTTCTTAACAACAAATCTCAACAGAGCACAAGAAGCAATCGCTCCTCCTCCTCCTTTAACAGCAGCGAAAGCGAAAGCAGAAGGGAAAAAAAAAAAAAAAGAAGAAAAGGTTGAAATCCGTACAGTACAGATCTAACGGGAGGAGATAGAGAAAGAGAACCTGCAGAGAGAAGGGAAAAAAAAAAAAAGAAAGAAAGAGAGAGGAGAGGACAGCCAACAACAAGACAAGTCAGAGGTCGCCGGAACCACCCTTTCTCCGGGAAGGGAAGGCTAAAAATGTTATTTTATTACCAAAATAATAATAATAAACCAAAGAAAAATTCATGATTCTAAATCTCTCCCCCCTCCTTGACTCTCCTCTCTCTCTGGTCATCTCGTCGCCGCAGATATCTTCCACACCAAATAATTATTAATTAAATGCGGGAAAAAGGAAGGGAAAGAAGAAGAAGAAGAAGAAGAAGTATAGCTACCGGCGGGTGGTTGCAGAGATAGAGTGGAGTTGATGATCCTTAATTCCAGCCTCCTCAAATAGTAGTAACGGAAGAGGAAATGTATGTATCCCAATTAATTAACAGACGGACAGATGCATGCATCTCTGAGGGAATCAGGGGGGACTCGTTGTTATCTCTTGATATTCTTTCTTTTTCAATCAAAATTTGGAAGGAGAGATTATTATTTTTATTATTTTTTACCCATTTCTTTTATAGAAAGGGAAATGGAGGAATGAGAGACAGCAAGTGAGGGTGAGGAGTAAGGCTCGCTTACTATTTCTTTCTTGTTTTCTTGCAAATTTTGCTCGACTTTTACGCGGCGCTCCTCAGAACTCAACTCCACAGCAGAATAGTACAGGCAGCAGCAGCTACTCAACGGTCTCTGCTAATACCCTGAGAGATGCGCCCAATTACGCCGCAACGGACTTAAATGTTCGCTCTCTACCCAAGAAGACAGAGAAGAAGCAGCAGCAAGAGGCAGGAGGGAGGAGAGAGGAATCCCAGAGAGTTAGAGCCACCGATTTCTTCTCTGAAATGTGGTTGCTACTTGGTAGTGTGGTAGAGAGAGAGAGAGAGAGAGAGAGAGAGAGAGAGAGAGATGAGAAGGGTTTTTACTCCCTCTCTCCAGTTCTGGTTTACAAGAGAAGAGAACACAGATACAGGGTAGCTAGTCAGGGAGAAATGAATGGGAGGTTAGCTTATATAATAAAGCACCATTCTTTTCTTTTCCATCAGATTAGATAATAATATTAGAAACAAACAATAGAGAAAACTAACTTTTAAAGAAAAAGACTTCCAAGGGATCACCTAAACTTCTAAGCCACCATCCTATTCCTAGGTTCGAATCCTAAAGACCGGGGACAAAAGTATCCACCGTATTTCTAACCAGAACATTTCATTTTCTTCTTCTTCTTCTTCTAAGTAGAAAAGAAGTTAAACTCATTTATCCGACCTGATATCTTTTTTAGGGTAAAGTTAGCCCCGTAATATTAAAAAATAAAAATTTCGTCATATCTTAGCCAAAAAAATAATAAAAAAATTCCTGCAATGAAAAAGTCAACATCAATATGAATATTAGGTACAAAATCACGAAAATTGCATATACATTTTAGGATCATCCTACAAAACCATTGTGTGTCATGCATTATTGAGACTGAATAACTATAAAGTATCTAGTGTTACAACAATGAGATCACTTAAATTGATGGAAGAAAAGAACAGGTTTACCTAGATGTCATGGTGAAATTTTGACCATCGTCAAGATCGTCGCACGTGTCCCATCGCATCAGGGGCGTGTCAAGCGAACAACAAACTTGACATACCAGCTGGCTCATTGCAGGTCCAAGAAGATAGCCTCTCGCCTTGTCTCGAGTTCACACTCGACCTGAGGTCCCTCTCCAACATTCCCTCTCCGACTACATCTATCTGAGATCATTCACCCGAATATTATGACGCAGGAGCGGGAAGCGAACAAAGCCGGTTAGATCTCGTTCTAACGCTAACGAACCCTAAAAGAATCTTTCAGGTAGGGAACATACTCGAATCAACGAGCAATTTACTCGAATCCACGAACACAGGTAGCAACTCGAATCCACGAGCAATTGGAGAGATAACCTCAATTTTAATTGATCAAAAGTTAAACAAAAGTTGTATCTACAAATAAAGAATACAATGGCGCAAATAAAAAAAATACTACTTTAATTAGGAAACATAATTAAATAAAAAAAATTAAAACCAATCAGAATTCAACTCGGACTGAAAATTAAAAATAAATAAAGAAAAATGAAACAAATTGGAATCCAAATATGACCCGAAAATAATTTGTAACGCCCCACTCAGCCGGATACAGAAACGTTACTGCAACGTACATATGCAGGGTGAAAATACCCTTACATACGTACGCTAAGCTTATCAGTACTGTCAAAGAAATTAGAATATGAAAGCACAGTGGTAATACAAATTCCAATTTTATTGTACAAGTACACTGTTATCACAGAGCTGAAAATACACCTTGTACGGGGCCGGAAAATTTGGTGGTCGGAGAAAGTGGTTTTAGCTGTAAAAGATTTCCTTGATTCAAGCGAAACGATTACAACCAAAAGAACTACTCTTCCCTCTTTTCCAGTTACAAGGGAGGGAGGATGTCTGAATCTTCCCTTTGTTTAAGGCTGGGTTCTTCGTGTGGCGATGGAGAGTGAATCTTGTTCTCCGTTGACCAGATGACCGTCCTGGACCGTCGGGGGTCTTCTCTTCGGTCGGTAGAAAGAGTAACTCAGCTCCGTCTACCAAAACTCTCAAAGAGGAGGTAGGCGAAGAGCGGCTAGTACTCAGTAAGCTCGCTGAAGAGTCGTGCTTCTCTCTTGATGATCCTCCTGCCTGGATTCGATCGATTTTTGATGATGCCTTATCTCAAAGCTCTCTCTCTTCAAAACTCCAATCTTCTGCCCAAGCTTCGATCTTCTCAAAGTTCTCTCCCTTCTCCAAAAACTCCGATCCTCTCTTCATAGCAAACAAGGCTATTTATAGGGATCTCAGGGGGTGAAGGTGCCTCCTGAAAACGCTCCCGAATGAGGGGCCACTACCCGCTACATGCGCGGTGACTGGCCCCGCAATCAGGGCAGTTGCAACTGAGACGCGGGCGTTGGGCCAAACGCGCCTTGAAGTTTGAGACGCGGGCGTCGAGCCAAACGCGCCTTGAGACGCGGGCTTCGGGCCTTCACGTCTGGATGCTGAGGCGCGGGCGTCGGGCCGATGCGCCTTGATGCTGAGACGCGGGCTTCGGGCCGACGCGTCTTGATGCTGAGACGCAGGCTTCGGGCCGACGCGTCTGAACGTTGAGACGCGGGTGTAGAGCCAACGCGTCTTAATGCTGAGACGCGAGCATCGATTTCTCGCGTCTAGAGCTTGAGACTCTGCTTCCTTAATGGCTGGTCTGTTAGTCATTTTTAGACAGCCTACAGAACCCCCTCCAAAGTTTCTGATATTCCGCAGTTGAATGGGACGGATTTCGGAATACTTTGGATCTTAGCCGTGTTCGCGTTTATGACTGGACTGTTGATGCTTCGGGTTTGATCTTATCTGGAATTGGTCTTCGTGAGTGTACTGTTGAACTCTTTGAAGCCGTCAGAGTTGATCGTGTTGAGTGTCTAGATACACAGTCTAGACCTCCCCGATTGCTTTTTAGTCTGTCACGGGTGCGCTTTTGGCCGGGAGTGGTTGGTTGTCTGTTTGCGTCAGTGTACTGTTGAACTGACTTTGCAGAAGCAGGAGACTGGACGCAGGTTCCTGCTTTAAAGACGCGACTTCTTAGCGAGACGCGATGTTTGGCCTGTTTGAGGGGACGCGGACTTTGGAGAGACGCATCTCTTGAAATGCAGACGCGATTTTCTGGGTGCATTTATGATGATGCTGACGGGGCATGTCCACCGAAGAGCCGCGTACTTTGGGGCGCGCGCCTGTGCCATGTCATGATTACGCCGCCAGCTGGCCTGGGGAAACGGCGAGATTTCGCCTTTTGGCGCGCGGATCCCCCGGTTCATTAAATGAACTGCTCCACGTGTCAACTTCTGACTTGCGGCGGGGTCGCGACGCATGATCTTCCCTGTTCAAACAATGATTTGGCTCCACGCGTCAGGCAGCGATTCGCTGCAGCGTTTATTGGGCCAAACGCTGCGTATCTTCGCGAATCTCTGTGCCTATAAAAGGCAACAGTTAGAGAGATGTATCTTCTTCTCCGAACGAACGCATTCTCTGAAAAAAAGAACTTCCTTCTCTCTCCAACTATTCATCTCCTCGCTCGGATTTCTTGATCTTCAATGGCTCCCAAGACAAAACCGACTGCATCGACCTCAAGGGCGACCGTCGCCGAGGCTGAGAGAGATGCTTCCTCTGCGCAGGAGGGTGTTTTCCGAGGTAAAAATGTACCTTCGGTGTGGGTTCCGCCATTAAAACATGTTCATAGAACCCTAAGGACCTTTAACACAAGATCGTGTTTGATTCTCGGACGCTGTCCTTGAGATGATAACCGGGGCGCGGGCCTGATGATCCGACGCTGGTGAACTCTGCACTCTGGGTCCTTCACTTAGAATATTTCTAATTGTGAAGGTCTCTGGACGCGATTTGTAGAACGCGGATTTGATCCATGCGTTCTGTGCCGCGTTTTGTGCCATCAGGCGCTGGCGTCCGAGTCCAAGCACTTTGAAATTTCACAAGTCTTGGTTTGCAGAACGCGGATTTGATCCTTGCGTTCTGTGTCTTCAACCGCCGATTTTGTAGAATCTGGCGTTTGAGTCCAAGTACTTCGAATTTTCATAAGTCTTGGTTTGTAGAACGCAGCTTTGCAGGTCTGGACGCGGATTCGAAAAATTCCTGCGTCCAGTATCTCTTCTGCGTTTTGGTGCAAGTTCGCAGGTCTGGACGCGGATGATAACTCCTGCGTCCAATGTCTCGGCTGCGTTTTGAATTATGAACACTTAGCGTCTTCCCTTATTTTTGGCAAAGTATCTGACCAAGTGTCTTTTTCTTTTGCAGTGCCGCATGTTTCAGGTTCACTTGCCAAGATGCACCATTTTGGCCGCGTGGGTGGTGCCGACCGGGGCTTGACCTTTGTGCAAAGAATGAGTGTCCCCGTGACTGCTGACCAGTTGCTGGATCGCAGGCTCTCTAATGTTAACAGGAGAACCTTCCGGGCACTTATGACCGATGCCGCGCTCAAAACGGATGATGGTGTCAGGTTGGAGAAGCCTGCCTTCTTCTTTGGGGATCATATCTATGATGATGGCCGTCGTGTGTCTGAGGGGACCTATAAATGGCTCCGTGAGATAAAGGGCGGAAGATTCTTTCTTCCAGACATGGAGAGGATGTTCCCGATGTCCTACTTTCAACACATGTCTGTTCCCCGAAAGATGGAATGGGACATTTCCCAGTATATCCCTGAGATCGCCCTTGGTGACTTTGGCCTCCAAAAGGTAGACCGCCATGATAGTCATGACGGGTCAGTTGTCGGACTGTTCCCTGCGTCGTCCAAGCCTGAAATCCCAATTGGAGAGATCCCGGAGCTTGCTACCACCTTCCTCAATTCCTTCATAGAAGCAGGGGGTGACTATCCTGTCGACTTCCGTGCGTATGGATGGGTCCATTCTCCAGAGAATTACTGGTGGGGTAGGATGGTGGGTTTTGTCCTTACCAATCTTGAGGGGCCGCTGAAGCGTGTGGGGCTGTACCCAGCAGTCAGGGCCGTGCAGTGGGGCGTCCCGATGAGTTCCCATAACTTCTTTGGGATTCTGGAGCGCTACAATCCTCGGACGGGGACATTCTTTACTCCGGTTGGAGAGATGGGCCTTGCCCTACACGAATTGTATGAGGTCTCCGGGTTGTCGTCAGGGGATATTCCTTACGAGGAATTTGTCCCAACCACCAGGGAGCTGCGCCTTTTGGAAAAAGAATCTCCTCAAGTGTATGAGACCTACTGGGAGGTAATGTGCCATTTCTACATCTGCGGTCAGACAACTGCCTGGAGGTCAGGAGGCGTCAAGCAACTATCCTGGGCTGATTATCTGTTTAATAATGTCAGCAATAAAGATCTCCCAGTAATCCGACTAGCTCCTAGTTCTGGTGGGGAAGTTGAAGACAGGATCGACGCAGCTTCTGACAAGTTCTACACCACGGAGTCGAATGAGGACGGCTTCGACCCTGACTTGGTCTTTGAGAGCTTTCACCATCAAGCCCGGACCCCTATTTCTGATCAGGCGCTGTTGGCGGGCTTCCTGATGTTGTGGCTGAAGAGGTGTGTGGTGCCCACGCTACCACATGAAGTTATTGTGGCAGATGTGGTGTACCCGGCGGTACTCTTGGCTCATGGCCACCCCATAGCCCTTCTTCCCGCCGTGGTGGCTGGTATTCAAAGCGGGCTGCGGGTGTTGACCAAGAGCTTCTGCGGACCCCCAAAGACTGCTAATTCTCGTGGGGAGCCGTATACCGACTCAGAGGGGAACCCGACGGTGAGGCACCCCAACCCGCGAATTGAGCTGCCTTACACGTACCTCATGGCTTGGTACGTGATGCATTGCCCATCTCTAATGACGGCGGCGCGTGGGAGCGTGGATCATATCCCATTTGTGCAGCGGCTGGAACGTTCAGAGTGGCATGACACCTACCTGTATTACATTAGGAAGCGTCTTTCCTGTGCCGCCAATTACCAGCTCAACCGCTGCTTTCCAGAGGTTCAAGGTGCAGCCCCCGGGGAGCTGTTCACGGATGTCGCTGGGCGGGATGACTTCTCGCAATTGCCTGCTGGAGCCTTCTGGTGGTTGATCAATATACGACCAGGATATGTGCTGTTTCGCCAAGGAACTTCCTGCACTATCGAGCCGTATATGCCAAGTCGTTTTGCCCGACAATTTGGCTATGATCAGCTTTACGTCGGGAATCCCAATGCTCAACTTGCCTTTGACGGGAATCTGTTCGAAGGCGCTCGGGCTTGGTATTACAGTGTGGCTGGAGGGACGGGAGCAACGTTCCATCTACCCGACGAGGCGCCTAAGTGCCGTATGAGCTTCAGCTTCTGTATTTGGTACTCCCAAGCCGGCCAGACGCCAGATCTTATTCCGGAGTCTTCATGTCTTGAGAGTATCAATGCCAGTCTCGAGGAGAGGTCTGAATCCAGTAAACGTACTAAACTCCTCGACCAGTACCTGAAAGCTCAGAGGGAGGTCGAGAAACGATCGAGGAGGGAGCCCCCAGTAGTGAGGGCGGCACCGCGACCGGCAAGGGCAAAGCCGCAAGCGACGAGGGCGGAGCCACCAGCAATGAGAGTGGAGCCGCGACCGGCAAGGAGGTCGAAGCAATTGGCGAGGAAGCGTCGTCGACGCTCTGCTTCTGTAGTTGAGCCTGCCCCAAAGAAGGCTCGGAGGGACTTAACGGCTGAAGTCTCTCAATCCAGAGCTATCTCTGCTGGAGTTGAGGTTCCTCCTGAAGGTGTCCCTGTTAGAGTTGAGGAACCGCTGGAAGATGAAGATTTTCCAAGCTTGGTCCGTGCTCCTAGGTCACGCAGCGAGACCGTGGAGGAAGGGGAGCTTGTTGAGCGCCCCCTTATTGCTGGTGATGCTGAGTCACCGGAGATTGACATAATGGGCGAAGAGGATGTCGAGATTCCAGGAATCTCAACTCAGCCCGAATTTCCTCCTGCTCATGAAGGGAGAGACGAGGTACAGCAGCCGGGGTCTCCTAGCGTCTTTATTTCCAATCCTCGGGCAGTTGACCCTAGTCCTACCACTGGGGTGATTGGGGGTAAGGCTCCTGTTGCGGAGCTTCCTCGTGTGGCGCTATCGTCTTCTTCGTCATCGGGAGAAAGTGACTTTGAAGATAAAGTCGACTATGGCGATGAACCCGCTCTTCCTGATCAGGGCGGATTCTTTGACGTCTCGGAGGAGGAACAACATGAGGGTGAGCCCTCGATGGCGCCATCGTCACTGGCGACAATTGCTCCCACTGACGGTATTCTTTTCTCCTTCTGTTTAATTCTCTTTTTTCATGTTGAAGAGGATGTTCTAACATTCTTCTTTTGTACTGCAGGGTCAGCTGGAGGTACCGGGGCTCAGCCCGAGGGAGTTGAGGCTTCGGTTGCCGAGACAACCTCAGTGGGGGCAGCTGTTGAAGTTGGGGAGCCTTCCCCTTTGCCAGGAGGGGAAACAACCATTGAGGCTGAGGAGGCTCTCACTCCGCCGGTGGAGAAGGCTACTGCTGAAGCTGGGGAGACTCCCATTCTACAGGACTCGACGCCTCTGGACCTCGAACCTAGTAAGGCAGCTCTGACTGAGGGGGCTCAGGTGGGGAGTCTGACGATCGGCACCCTTCCAGAAGGCCACACAGCTCAATCCTCGGTGGAAGTTTCTGAAGAGGTTGTGCTTACAACTCCTTCCTTGGTCGTGGAGGCTCCTGCAGAGGCGGCGCTCCAGGAAGCGCCAGTGGGTAGTCTTGCTCTTGCCACATCGACGGCTGGCACGGCTCTTGTGCGAGAAGACCCGCCCTATATCCCTTATCCCGTGACAGAAAAAGGGTCGGGAAGCTTCTTAGGTGGTGAAGACATGGGGGAGCTGGCACGTCAGATGGTGCAACAATTCTTCACCTCGATGGGATCCTGTATTGATCTCATCTTCCGTGGACACAGCACCTTCCAGTTCGCCCAGAGGCTTCTTGAAAATATGGCCGTGAGCGTCGAATTGGCGGGAGGCCCTTCACTTGCCAGGGCATGCCTGCAGGTGGTAGAGCAACTTGGAGATAACCTGCGGGAGCTGGAATCTTTGGAAGATGCTGGTTCTTCCGGTGAGGCCCAGGCCATCCTGACTAGGCTCCTAGCTGCTCAGGAACGGGAGCGACAGGAGGCGGAGGCGCAGATCACTGCCGAGGTCCGTGACCTTGAATATTCCAAGGCTGAATTTCAAAAATTAGCCGGAGATTCGAGGGAATCTGAGCTCAGTGTGCAGAGCACGGAGCAGGTCATCCTCAGAACTCGGGACATTATCGCCAAGGCGGAAGCTGTTCTTGCGCTAAATGAGGAGAAACTTGTTTCCCTCAAAAAGGAGCTTGAGGAGCAACGGGCTGCTACGGCGCGTGCTGAAGAGAGTCTATCCCTGCAATCTTCCAGGGTGGAATCTCTGCGGATGCAGCTGGCTGCCAGAAGTTTCTTATCTGAGACGGAGCTGCGGGACCGGGCTATCATGGAGGCTGAGAGGACGCGCCAGCATGAGATTCACCGCCTTAGGGAACAAATCCGTTCCTTGGCGAGCCAGGACATTTAGCCTTCTTTTCTTCTTTTTTTTTGTAAAGAAAAGGGACACTCTATTTATTAAGAGTGTTTGTATCCACTTCTATCATTTTTTGATATAATAGAAGTTTTCTTTAAAGCTTTTGTCCCAATTTCTTTGTCCTGTTGTGGATGAGTCCAACTCTTGATCACTAGTTGTGATTACTGAACTTAGGTAGGGCTAAGTTCTTTTAATGAGACGCGGTCTTGGCGAGACGCGGCATTAATCCCACAGGGTGAGACGCGGTCATCAGTCTACCGGAACTTAGATTTCACTAAGTCCTTTTACTGAGACGCAGCGTCAATCATAAAGTGAGACGCGGTCATCATTTCATAAGAACTTAGATTCTACTAAGTCCTTTTGATGAGACGCGGCGTCAATCACAAATCGGAACGCGGTCTTCTTGATGAGATGCGGCGTCAATCAAAAGATGAGACGCGGCATTGATCCGTAAAGTAAGACGCGGCTGTCAGTCCCTGAGACGCAGCGTCAATCACAAGGTGAGACGCAGCTCTGAATAACGCAAATCTGTCTTGCGCGGATCGGGCAGACGCAAGAGATGCAGCCTTGTCTGCTGAAGGGACGCGGCTTTCCCACCTGCGTCTAATGTGATCTGACTCAAGATTTTAGGAGATCTTTGCTCGTCAGGTCTCCTCTGTCGATTGGGATTCCGAGTCATCCGTTGATTCCCAAAGCAGGTATCCACGCGTCAACTCCTCATTGGACTCAGGAGTTACTGCCCTTAAAGGCAAAACCGACGCGGGCGGTTGAAAATCGGTGCTTGCGACGGTTTCCAAAGCGGCGTTCCACGCGTCAATCCTCCACTGGGCTTTGACAATCGTGCGTGATGGTTCCCAAAGCGTCGTTCCACGCGTCAATCCTCCACTGGGCTTTGACAATCGTGCGTGACGGTTCCAATTAACGCCCCATTAATGGCAGTTATTAGGGCCTGCCTATAAATAGGGTGCGCTCCCCTTCTATAATCCAAGCTTGGATTATTTCTCTTTGGATTGCTCTGAGAAATCCCACCTTCTTCAGAAAAGAGTTTCTTGATAGGGACTCCGTCTCCATGGACAAAGGTAATTCCGAGGATGAAGATGACCCAGAGCTCTCACGCTTCGGTTTGGTCTCTTCAAGAAGAACCCCCTCTCGGATCATCTTGGACGCCTGCGTTTGGGTGCAGAGAGGCCAACTCTGGCCAGAGGTCTCTGCTGGTATGTCCCCCGATGATGTGTATAGCCTGAACTTCGGTATGATGATCTGAATGAAGTCCCGGTGCATTCCTCCTCTGGAATTTGTGCCAGTGACTTGACTTCTCTGAATGCAGGCGCTTGACGCTGGCTTTGCCCATTGCGTTTTACTGCCTTGGCGCGTTTCAGACCTGAATCTTGCAACTCCTGTTCACCCAACAGAGAGATGGCAATTTTTGGCGTTCTGAAATTCTTTGCGTCTGGTGCATTAGGCGCGGGTACAAACTGAGGCCGCGTTTGAATCTTATGCGTGGTGCAGTTTGACTTGCGTCTGTTTGCCTGTGCGGGTCATTCCCGCGTCTGAAGTCTTGAATGGCTGCCGCGTTCTGTTACTCAGTTTCCTTTATAAAAATGTACTGAGTTCCAGATTTTCTGACTCTCTTGCTTATTCTTTGCAGGTAGGCTTGCTTGTCCTTTTTCAGGTTTGCTGGGCCCCAGAAAGAATATACCGGCTGGCGAACTTGCTCCACATTCGTTTGTGAGAGATTAAATTATGGTCCTCGTCGTTTGTGAGAGATTAAATTATATCTCTGACGAGGACCCAACCCTCGCCAAGATCTCTTCAGATCTGGTGCAAGAGATGGATAGGCTGAGTATCGGCGAGGGTGGTCCGGCGGTTGCGGTGGCGGAGGGATCCTCTTCCTCTCCCTACCCCAGAAGTGACATCGAGGACAGTCCGTTGGATGGCCTGCTGGGGAAAGGGATGGTGATGAATGCAGGACTCTCTGCTGCCGCTGGACCGAGTGGAGGGTGGCATCCTTTGTGATGACTCCGAAACTTCTGCTCTCACCCCAAGAGTGACTCCATGTTTGTTGGATGATCTGCTAGGGAAAGAGACGCGCCTGAACGAAGGGTTGCAGGACCTTCTGTTGCCACCGGACCTCAAGAACACCATTGCTCTTGGCTTGGTCAGCTAGGGCGCTTTCGAAGTTGGCGTCATGCATCAAAGTGCAACCGGTTCCAATTGTGCACCTGGGATCAGATGCAGTTTCAAGGAGTGAGTACGGCCTCAGAGAGAGAGAGGGACTTCTTTGTACTCCTTAATTGTAACACTCAATCTTATTGTATAAGAGAGCGTTTTGTATCACTTTCATGTGTTTGGATATGAATAAAAGTGACACTTTTCTTTTTGCCTCTTTCTGTTGTCTTGAACGTTTTGTTTTAGAAGCAAAAGAATGATTTTGGTGGACCTGCCACTTTATAAAAGAAAGTGACAAGTGGAGCGCGTACCCCCAGAGAAGGTGAACTTTTATCAAGGATATGGGATTAACTTGATTTAAGATCAGCTGGGGATTTTGATGGAAGCATTGTTTATTGGTGTAATGTTAACCAACACTGCCTCTAAAATGAATTTGATACTCGGTTGGGGAGAATATCAAATGAAACTAGACTCGTGGGGAATCTAGTAGGATTTTTACCGTTAGAGGTGTGATATTAACTTAACGGTTTAGAAGTAGTCTTGTCAGAAGTGTAATGTTAACTTGACAAGGATGTGAGTTAGAGGTGTGATATTAACCTAACTCATCAGCATCTCAGTTTTATTTGGGAAAACTGAGGGTGTCACTGTCATAGGTGTGATGTTTAACTTAACAGTGATAGTAATGCTAGAGGTGTAATGTTGAACTTGGCATTAGTCGTCTCGGCTTAAAGAAGTCGAGGAAAGGTCATAGCCATAGGTATATTGTTGAACTTAGCAATGACTCGGATGCTAGAAGTGTAGTGTTAACTTGGCATCGTCCATTTCAGCTTCGATATGGAAGTCTGAAGAAAGGTGACTATCAGAGGTGTGATATTAACTTGACAGGCACTCGATGTACTGCTTAGAGGTGTAATGTTAACTTAAACAGTAGTTTGTCAGAGGTGTGATATTAACTTGACAAGAATTTGCTTGCGATAGGAGCAATTTGAGGACCTGTCATTCTATTGATGAGAATTGACAAGTGGAATTGGAGGTGCCAGAGGTATAGTGTTAACTTGGCAAATTTGAGAGTTTGTTACTCTATGCAGAGTTAACAAGCCAGGTTTGTACTCGACAAAGAGTATTCATTACCAGAGGTATAGTGTTAACATGGTAATGATTGCATTTTGTGGTCCTACCATTCTATGGGTGAGAATTGGTAAGGGATTTTTGGAGGGAAGAGTGGAATCAAGTCCACTTAGGATTTTTAGCAAACCCTCAGCTATCAACGGGTTTGTCATGCCTTTACCAACTACCGTTTGAGTTGGGCTAGCCATGCTATTCCCCTCAGCATGATGAGTTGTCGAAGACTTGTGTTGGACTTAAAAGCCAACATTTTCTTCTATCCTTAGCCGTCGGAGGCGTCGGATCAAATGGGAACGTGTCCCTTAGGATTTTTAGCAAATCCTCAGCTGTCAACGGGTTTGTCATGCCTTTACCAACTACCGTTTGAGTTGGGCTAGCCATGCTATTCCCCTCAGCATGATGAGTTGTCGAAGACTTATGTTGGACTTAAAAGCCAACATTTTCCTCTATCCTTAGCCGTCAAGGGCGTCGGATGTTTGATCAGAGGTGTATTTTTAACTTGATCGGTGGAAGAATGCCATCTAGGGATAGTATTTCTTCAGGAATTTGCCATTGATTGGCATCATGAGTGTATCGCCATTTGAGGTTATGAGGCGATACGATCCATTTGAGTAGACTGACTCTACCACAAATGGTCCTTCCCATTTGGGTTGGAATTTTCCTTTCGTCTTGTGTGTCATGACCATGGGTCTTCGGACGGCTAAGACGAGGTCGCCTTTCCTGAAAGTTCGCGATTTGACTTTCTTGTTGAAGGCTCTGGTGATACGAGCTTGGTAAAGCTCGATTTGTTGTTGGGCCTGCAGACGCTTGTCGTCCAAGGCTTCCAATTCTTGGAGTCGCTGTCGATGCTTCTCCTCTGTTGTCATTTCCGCTGTCAAGGCGACGCGAAGAGATGGAATTTGGATTTCCAGTGGAAGGACGGCTTCGCATCCGTACACCAAGGAAAATGGCGTGGCTTTAGTTGGGGTTCGCACAGTCGTGCGATAGGCCCATAAGCATTCGCCCAACTTATCGTCCCAGTCTCGTTGACTTTTCGAGACGAATTTCTTGAGAAGCTTGCCAATAGTCTTATTGAAAGCTTCTGCGAGGCCGTTAGCGGGCGGATAGTATGCCGTTGATGACACACTCTGGATTCTGAACTTGGCGCAGAATCTCTGAAAAGCCTGGCTGATGAACTGGGGTCCATTGTCATGGACAATCCGCCGAGGCACACCGAAGCGGTAAATAACGTGATGTTTCACGAACTTGATCACGTTAGAAGATTTCACCTCTTTCAAAGGGATAGCTTCGGCCCACTTTGAGAAGTAATCGGTTATCGCTAGGATGAACCGATGTCCCTTTGATGATGGTGGGCTGATAGGACCAACCACGTCCATCCCCCACATTTCGAACGGCCAGGTAGAGGTCGTAGAGTGGAGGTATCCTGGTGCTTGATGGATGAAGTCGCCATGTATTTGACAGGCGTGACATCTTTTGGCATAGGCAACAGCATCGGCAACCATCTTGGGCCAGTAGTAACCCAATCTTTGGAGTCGGTTTGCCAGCTTCGGGCCAGGTTGATGAGCTCCACACGTACCATCGTGGGCTTCTTTCAACACTTCGTGGGCTTCTTTTGATGAGAGGCACCGGAGCAGGATCCCATCATGCGATCTACGATACAATGTTCGCGAAATCGCATTGTAGTAGAATTTGGAGGCTTTCCTTCGGATGGCAGCCGCCTCCCTGGTGTCTTCGGGCAAGATGCCGTATAAGACAAAATCAATGTAGGGGAATCGCCAGTCTTTAAGCTCTGGATCGGTCGACACTTCAAGTGTTTCCTTACCGCGACGATCTCCCGTTGACCTCTGGTAGTCTCCGAGGGGACTTTTTGGGCAGTATAGGTCGTGGCTATAGACGAATACCTTCTCCATTGCTCCAGCTGGAAGAGCTAAGGAGGCAGCAAGGGATGCAAGTGCATCTGCATGCGCATTTTGCTTGCGCGGTACATGGTCGATGTAGAAGTTTGAAAACCTCTCGGCCATGTGGATTGTCGCGTTGTAGTAGGGTACTAGATCTTCATGCCTGACCTCATACTCTCCGCGAACTTGGCTGATGATGAGTTTAGAATCACCGTATGCCTCGAGATTTTTAACGCCAATCTCATCGGCGAATTGCATCCCAATCAAAAGAGCGTTGTATTCCGCCACATTGTTGGAACAGGGCTCGGTTAACGAGATAGCTCGGGGAATCACGTAATTTTGTGGGGAGACGAGTACCACTCCTACCCCCGCTACTGTGTGTCCCTTCGAGCTTGCCCTTGATGCACCGTCGAAGAAAAGTTGCCATACTTGACTTTCGAACGACGTCTGAGCTAGGCAGACTTCGGCGACCTCATCTGGGAGATCCTCGTAGAGTTTGGCTGCCCTGGGATCTGGGTGTTCAGCTAGGAAGTCCGCCACCGCTTGTCCTTTAATGGCTTTTTGTGGCAGAAAATGCATCTCATATTGTGATAGCAATATGGCCCATTTTGCCAGCCGGCCATTTAGTGAAGAAGGCTTTGTCATAAGTAACCTCAGGGGGTTGACTTTGGATATGACATTTATGGTTTGGCCCACCAGATAGTGTCGCATTTTCTGAATGGCGAACACCAGTGCCAAACATTCCTTCTCGATCGGGTTATACCGATGTTCGGCTCCGATCATCGTTCTACTTAGGTAGTAGATTGCTTGTTCTCGCCCCTGGTCATCATTCTGAGCTAGTAGAGCTCCCAAAGAATGATCCATTGATCGGACGTACACCAGGAAAGGCTTTCCGGATACCGGAGCCGCCAGGACTGGTGGTTGGGTGAGGTAGTGCTTGATCTCCTCAAATGCTTGCTGGCAAGCGTCGTCCCAAATGAACGAAACGCCCTTCTTCATCAGCTTAGCGAAGGGTTGGCATCTCCCGGAGAGATTTGAAATGAATCTGCGGATGTATGCCAATCGTCCTTGTAATCCTCTGAGCTCCTTGAGGCTTCTGGGGGGTTGCATCTCTTGGATAGCACGGACTTTCTCCGGATCCAAATGGATTCCTGTGGAAGTCACAACAAACCCTAGGAATTTGCCACTGGCTACCCCCAGGAAGGACTTGGTGGGGTTCATCTTCAATTGATGAGCCCGCATGATGTCGAAGACCACCCTCAGGTCTGCTATGTGATCACCTTTAGTGCGGCTTTTCACCGCGATGTCGTCGACATAACATTCCACCGTTTTGCGTATCTGCCGATGGAAAATGGCATTCATGGCCCTTTGGTAGGTTGCCCCCGCATTTTTCAAACCGAAGGGCATGACGGTGTAGCAATATACCCCTAGAGGTGTCCTGAAGGAGGTGTGCTTTTCGTCATCGGGATACATCTTGATTTGATTATATCCTGAGAACCCGTCCATAAAGGACATTCGCTCGAATCCACAAGTATTGTCAATCATGACATCTGTGATTGGCAATGGGAATTCGTCTTTGGGGCAGGCCTCGTTTAGATCACGGAAGTCAATGCAAATCCGGATCTTCCCGTTCTTCTTGGCGACGGGGACGATGTTGGCTACCCAATCGGGATGCTGTTCCTCCCTGATAAAGCCGGAGTCAATAAGCTTCCTGACTTCTGATTGGATTGCCTCCATTATCTCTGGACGGAACCGTCGCTGCTGTTGTTTAACAGGCTTCATGTCCGGATTGATGTTGAGGCGATGCATAGCCACTTGAGGATCAAGTCCAGGCATGTCCTCATAATTCCAGGCGAAGACATCTATATACTCTTGTACAAGAGATATTAAATCCTTCTTCTCTGGAGGCGACAGGCCGTCACTTATGAAGATGGGTTTAGGATTGTCTTCATCTCCTAGGTTGACTTGAACAACCTTGTCTTCTGTGGGTGGCTCACGCTGTTCAAAGCGGATGTCCCAAAGAGCATTCAAATGTCTGATCCAAGGGTCTGTATCAGATTGGATCATTTCTTCATCTTCATCCTCCAGATGGCTTGTCGAAACCATGTTTACTGAAAGCCCTTTGAAGATGTTGCCGACACTGACATCTGATTCCCATGACGACGTGTCTGATGAGCAGTCATGGCTTGACAGTCTCTCCGAATCAGAGGCTGATGGCACTGGAGTTGATATATAGCCCAACCCCCGGCGCGTCCGATGATAGTAATCAGGGGTTTTCCCTTTCGGTACAAAGGATCGAAGCAGTGTTCTTCTTCCTTTTCCGAAGTTCAACCCAGGCCTGTTGGTTAGATCATACCCCATGCGCTTCATCATCTTGAGCGTTCTCGGTTCATAATGATCGAACTGAGGGGATTCATCCTCACCTTCCGATTCTTCGTGGGGCATTGGTTCAGACGCGATTCGCCCAAAAAATATTGGTCTTTGGCCTTTTCGTCTGGCTGGAACCATGAATACAGACTCTTGCGCGTCACCATTATCTTGGTATGTCCCGAAGGATGATTTCACCGGTACATGCAAAGATGTCAAAGCATCTATTGCCGACCAGAGGTCATCGTCCACGTCGGTAGTGGTATCCGACGGTATTGAATCGGAAACATACACAGGAAAATACGCAAAGTCTAAATCTTCATTAATGTACCAACCACCCGCATCGTCGGTGGTATCAACATCGAGCTTATTAGTGCTCTTTACAATGGGCTCCAACTCCCACAGGCACTCTTCTTTCTCAGGCTCAATGTCAGCTTCATTACCAGAGTCTGGCTCCTCTGGTTGTGGGGTTTCATTAGTCTCCTCCGGATCCTGATATAAGAGGGAGTCCGTGAAATAATTTTCAACCCCTTTAAACGGATGCCTTTCGGCAATCAACGTTCGGACCTGTCCACTCTCGTCAATGTATTTCATGACTTGGTGGAGAGTAGAGGGAACGATGGAATTGCGGTGAATCCATGGTCGTCCCAGCAACAGGTTGTAGGAAGTGTCCGCGTCAATGACGTAACACGTCACTTCTGACTTGAGGCTCCCGATCTGGCATTTGAGCTTGATCTTCCCCATTGGGCGGGAGCTGTTGGCATTGAACCCGTAAATAGTCGTCTGGGTAGGGCTCAGACGATGGGTAGGAATGCCTAGAAATTGCATGACCCGGCGAGGTATGATACTCAGCGCGGACCCTGGGTCTACCTGGATGCGGTTCACCTCGGATGACCCAATATACCCTGTGAAGTATAGGGGTCGGTCATGCTTCCCTTTAACCTGCATGTCATCTGTTGTGAAGGTGATGCAGGGAGCATTTGGGGAGGCGTGGAGGCAATCCTCTACATCTTCCTCCCTTGGCACACGAGTCATGAAGACCTCAGCATTGGCCAAAGCTTCTTGTAGAGCCTCTCTGGTTGACTTTGATAGCCTCAGGAGCTCATACAAGGTAATGCGTGCCGGGATGTTGGCTAATTGAGCCAAGACATCAAAACTGTAAGGTGTCGAGGATCCTTCCGTTACACCTTTCGCAAGAACTCGAGAAAACCGAGTTTCTTTCTGCTTCTCCCCAGGCTGTTTAGAGGAGGGCTTGGCTGGTTCCACGGCTGGTTGCGGAGAAGCCGCTGCTGTCTCGCCGTACTGCTTCAAGTATGCCTGTCCTGAACGGGTCCCCGCCGTAGGTTGGCTGGGCTCTGCGGCCAGGACTATTGTTTCCTCTTCTGAGTCAGTCAGCGAGGGAACATCAGTGTCCGCTTCTCGAGAGGAGGCGCATATCACATGGCAAGATGAAGCCTTCCCTTTGCCTTTGGACTTCCTGTTGGTCACAGTCGTCCATTGTTGCTCGTCGACGAGGTCAGGGTGGACCCACATGATTTCCCCTCGAGGTGTAGGGACGGGTACCAAGCCTTTCTCCTGCTGCTGATGAGGGTCTGTGTTGACCACCCTCAGTTCTCCTTTCGGGACAGAGATCACCCCCACGGGTGTCGGGGGTCGTGTCCCAAACTGGAGAATCGACGTCATGTTGGCCGTCATCTTCTTCTGCTCCGGTCGGAGTTTTAATACCTCCGCGTCAATCAGAGCTTGAAGGATGTCCTTAAAGACGTAGCAGCTTTTGGTAGGATGTCCGAGCATCCTGTGGTATAAGCAGTAGGTGGGATTGTCGGTCTTGCCGACTTCCTCCGGGCGCCTAATTTCAGGGAGCTTCAGTCGATTGCTCTTGTTGAGTAGCTTGAAGAGCGAATCGACGTGTTCCTCCTTGAAGGAATACTGCTTGTTGGGGCGCGGCTGGCTTGAAGAGCCACTTGCCCTGCCTGTTTGAGGTTTGGTGGGAGATTTGGTCTCCGTTGCCAAATTATCCTTCCGCTTCGTCTGGAGGGAGGTGTCTGGTGCACGCCTTGTCGACCTCTCTGGCCTGGGCTTGCCTTCTTCCGCTCTGACGCGGGCGACAATCTCCTCAGCCTGTTCACCTTGCTGGACTAATTGTTTCCAGGTGCGGCTTTCAGCAACTCCTATTTGAGCAAGGAGTGAGGTTTGGAGATTATGGCGACATGTTTCCACCAGGGTGGCCTGGGTCATGCCGCTTGGACATCGGAGTGCCATGTTCCGAAATCTTTCTACGAAAGACTTGACGGACTCTCCCTTTCGCTGTTTTGTAGCTAAAAGGGTAGGCATTGTGACCTCCGAATCATCTTCGAAGAAGCGTGTTAGAAACAGCTTCTCCAAGTCGCCCCAGTTCTTGATGGAACCTTCCGGGAGCTTCATGAACCATTCAAAGGCCAACCCTTTCAGGGTGCCGATGAACAGTCGCGCCAGGATGGCATCGTTATCTACCACATTCCCGGTCTGGGATTTGAAGTAGTAGATGTGCTGGTTGGGTGACCCCTTCCCGTCGAATGCTTGGAGGGTTGGAGCCTTGAACTTAGGAGGGTATGGAACTAAGTCCCACTCAGCCGGATAGGGCCGGACCACTCCTGCTTCTTGGAGGCCTTTACGGTTGGTAAGGGCCTCGAGGCGCTGCTCCAGTTGACTCATTCTTTTAGCATGAGCCTTTCCCGGGTCTGGGTCGCTTCTTGCCTGCGACGAGGGCTTGGACACATCCGAGGTAGATCGCCGTGTCTCGTCAGAAGATTCGGAGGGTGGGCTTCCTCCCTTTCTCCCTTTCCCCTTCGGTCGTCTAGGAGGAGATCTCGCTCTTTCTTCAAGCAATTTCTCAAGCATATGCTTGAGGGAGTCAATGGATCTCTGTTGAGAGGCGATTATATCCATCTGGTGCTTCTGCGTCTGCTCTAAACGCCTGGTCGTCTCCTCAGGAGTGTCGGCCATGTAGGCGGAAGCCTCCTTCTCGACGGAAGAGTTTGAAGCCTGCGACTCCACTATAGCGGAGTGAGAACCACCCATTCTAATGCCGCGGGCTAAGGCATTATAGTCAATTGGGGGAATGGCCCCTGTCCGGGTGCGAGTGTGTTGATACACCCCCTCCGGTTCAGAGTCAGATTCCTCTGAGTTGACCATTAGTTGTTTTCCCTTGCTTCTGCTAGTCATGTTTGCAGTAAGCTCCGGGTATTCAACATCTGAGAAGGTTCTCCTCCTGTGGGAGCGTCTTCTCTTGGCTGACGGGGGAATCAGGGTCAGCTGTCTAATTAAAGACGGCTGGTGCACGCCTGACTCGCAATGGCATCCAGAGAGCATCTGGATGAGCTGTTGACAGCAGCATGGAGAAGTGGTCTGATTGGCACTCCTTTTCCTTGTCAAATAATCCCTCAAATCTGTGGGAGGGGGATTAAAGAGACTGGTCTCGCAACGTGGACGACGGGAGACAGTCATGTGCTGTTCAGCCTGGACACCGGTTTCAGAAACGCGGCCGTTGCGTCGCGGCTGCGTCACGCGCATCTGGCGTCTCTGTTGATATGAGACGCGACTTTCGCGTTGCTGTCTGCTGCGTTGGAGCAGAGAGACTTGGGAGAGAGTGGGCTGCTGGGCCCCACGCCTATGGGCGCGTGCTTCCTGCGTTTGACAAGACGCAGAAGCTTCGCTTTGGCGTGTGGCAAGTTGGTCTCCAGAAGGCCCAACTTGGGGAGTCTCGCGTTTGGGTCGCCAAACGCGGATCTCTCGCACTGGACGAGGTGCGGGCAAGGCATCGGATCGTACGCTGCGTTCAACCCCAGTCAGAAAACCAATGGTTCCGACCGAGTGTTGACGCGCGCGTCTTCTCTGTCGACGCTCGGCATTCCGATTGCGCCGTGGAGGAAGAGAGAAGCCAACAACTTCCTGGTTTGTAGAACCAGGGGTGTTTGCCACGCGGGTCTCCTGAGAGACGCTGACGCGAGCGTTATGTGCGACACGGTCGATCGCACCAGTAGATGTGCCGGGGACCACGCGGGCCTTCAGAGAGGCGTTGGCGCGTGTGTTCTGCGCGACGCGGTTGATCGCAGCAGAGGAGTCTGAGGTTACGCGGGCCTTCTGGGAGGCGTCGGCGCGTGAACCAAACTTGGCACAGTGGGCAGCAGGAGCACCCGACAGAGCCTCAGATTGGGCTTCAGGGGGCTGTCCACTTGAGACCCTGCGGCAGACGCGGGTCTTTGGGCTCTTGGAGCCAGAAGAGAGGAACTCTTCATACTTCGCCTGGTCGAACTCGACGACGAGGGATTCGACCATTTTCCCCTTACGGAGAACGTCATCTTGCACCACGGTGCGCTCGTCAGTAACGAAGGTAGTCCCCAGCGGAGTCGCCATCTCTTGTACGGGGCCGGAAAATTTGGTGGTCGGAGAAAGTGGTTTTAGCTGTAAAAGATTTCCTTGATTCAAGCGAAACGATTACAACCAAAAGAACTACTCTTCCCTCTTTTCCAGTTACAAGGGAGGGAGGATGTCTGAATCTTCCCTTTGTTTAAGGCTGGGTTCTTCGTGTGGCGATGGAGAGTGAATCTTGTTCTCCGTTGACCAGATGACCGTCCTGGACCGTCGGGGGTCTTCTCTTCGGTCGGTAGAAAGAGTAACTCAGCTCCGTCTACCAAAACTCTCAAAGAGGAGGTAGGCGAAGAGCGGCTAGTACTCAGTAAGCTCGCTGAAGAGTCGTGCTTCTCTCTTGATGATCCTCCTGCCTGGATTCGATCGATTTTTGATGATGCCTTATCTCAAAGCTCTCTCTCTTCAAAACTCCAATCTTCTGCCCAAGCTTCGATCTTCTCAAAGTTCTCTCCCTTCTCCAAAAACTCCGATCCTCTCTTCATAGCAAACAAGGCTATTTATAGGGATCTCAGGGGGTGAAGGTGCCTCCTGAAAACGCTCCCGAATGAGGGGCCACTACCCGCTACATGCGCGGTGACTGGCCCCGCAATCAGGGCAGTTGCAACTGAGACGCGGGCGTTGGGCCAAACGCGCCTTGAAGTTTGAGACGCGGGCGTCGAGCCAAACGCGCCTTGAGACGCGGGCTTCGGGCCTTCACGTCTGGATGCTGAGGCGCGGGCGTCGGGCCGATGCGCCTTGATGCTGAGACGCGGGCTTCGGGCCGACGCGTCTTGATGCTGAGACGCAGGCTTCGGGCCGACGCGTCTGAACGTTGAGACGCGGGTGTAGAGCCAACGCGTCTTAATGCTGAGACGCGAGCATCGATTTCTCGCGTCTAGAGCTTGAGACTCTGCTTCCTTAATGGCTGGTCTGTTAGTCATTTTAGACAGCCTACACACCTAAAGGGAGGTGAATAGGTGTCTGGCTAATCTAATGACAAATGATGCGGAATTAAAAAACTAATTACAATACACTAAGTGTAACCAAAGAGTGTAGCCGAATTCCCGGTAAAGGGTTCTAGACTATCTCCTCTAAATTCCTCTAAATAAGAGTCGAGGTGCTATATGAAGCTCTCTGGTTCAACACAAGTATGACACACAAACAATATCAAGCATATATGATATGAGCAATATGAATCAATGCAAGATAAGAGAGAGAGAGTTTAGAGATAGTGGATCAATCGCAAATACCGAGATATGTTTCGAGGTTCGAGTCACTGCTCTACGTCCCCGCCTTCACACAGAAGGATTTCCACTACACGTCCACACGGGCCTTCCCACACAGGGAACCTCCACTGAGGATTTGGCAAATACAATTAGGAGTACACAACTCCTCTCTCCAAAAATACAACCTTTACACAAGAGGCAAGATACAATAACAATCACCTCTCACTAGAGGGATAAGGCACTAGGCCAAACAACAACAATCACCTATACACTTAGAGGGATAGGCACAAAGTCAAAACTCCAACAATCACCTCTACACTTAGAGGGATAGACACAAAGCTAAAACTCCAACCTCAATCATCTCTACACTTAGAGGATAACAACAAACTCAAACTCCTCCACAATCACCTCTACACAAGAGGGATACCCACAAACTCAAAGCAAAGAGATTACAACACTTAGTGGTTTCAATAAATCACAAACCAATTTCCTCACAAAACAAGATTCTATAGATAGGATAGATATGATAGCTCAAGTGTGAGAAAATAAAGAGTTTGGAAAACAAATCACAAAGAAAAATACTTGGGAAAACAAGTAAAATAAGATAGAAATGAATATCAAAAACAATATCCCAAATACTCTATTTTTCTTTAATTTTTCTAACCCTTGAAAACAAATAAAGATAAATCTTTTTAATCCAAAAACACTTTGAAATCTTGCTGCTAAAACACTTGTAAAGATGGGAAAAATTGCTCTCTAAAAACTTATATAAAATAGTCCAAGAGGGGGCTATTTATAAGCACCCAAAAAAATGCTCTTTGGTAGCAGGAAAGGGCAAAAACTGCTCTTCCGGTTGACCGCCTGGTCGACTGGCGCAACGGTCATATTTCTGACCGTTGTGCTTCCGGTCGACCGGGCCAAGCCATCGCGGTCGACCGAGAGGGGGGTGCTTCAGTCGGTCGATCTGCTGCGGTCGACCGGCCGAGTAGGCTGGCCATGTAAATGTTCTCGTGCACATCGGTCGATCGATCCGGTCGATCGACTGGCTGAAGTTTTAGGGATTAAAAACTTATCTTTTAACTTCTATAAAATCCATAAAATCACATAAATTTCACAAAAATAAGTTCTTATAAGATATTTGAATAACAAATATGTGTGACTAAAAATCAACACATATTACAAACTATTTGAACAATTTTTGTGATATTAAAATTTGGCTTAAACACAAAAACCGTATTTCCAAAAACTAGACTTTGAAATGGAAAACCATTTTCTCCAAAACTCATGTAAATACAAAAACATGATATTGAAATAAATTTTAAGCATATTGTATATGGATAGAATCCAATATACATAAAAGATATATATCTATGTTTTAATATGAAATCCAAAAACGGTTAAACCGAAAATCAAAACCAATAAACTTTAAACTTATGTGTGTGAACTTGAGCATATTAATACTATCTATCATTGCACAAGATCTATACAAACTAAACTATATACAAACGAAATCTTCTTGTCTCCAAGCCGACTCGATCCAAACGCGATCCAACAAGCTTGTCTCCAACCGAGTGCTAGATGCGATCTTGACACGCGAGCTGTTGAATCTACATATGTTTGCTCTAAAACTCATTTGTTGAAGCCAAACACTTATTAAGATCTTGATCAAATATCTGAAACTAATTAAGTATAAGATCATTAGTAAACTATAACTACAGGAGTTAATCATCATCAAAACTAGAGTGATGGGCCTTTGAGCTAACAAATCTCCTCCTTTTTGATGATGACAAAACTCATGGAGTTATATATGCATGATTAAAGTTAAGCTTCATAAAAGCTCCCCTTAACTCATACATAGCAATAAACATAAAGATATTCAATGAATGCTCATAAACTAAACAACACATATATGCATAATTGGAAATAAACATGCATAAACACCAAATTCTTTTCCCCCTTTTTACATAAACGAGGAAATAAAATAATCATGCATATATAAACTCACCAAATACTTCTCCCCATTTTGTCAATTCATCAACAAAGGGACAAAAACAAATCAAACACTAAAGTTATATATGTGATATACATTCATGAAGAGAAGAGATGTAAAGTTAACTCCCCTGCATACACGGATTATATGAAAAGAGATAGCTAAACCCTAACACATAAAGCATAATATACAATGTATAAGTAGAGATGTTAAGCTCCCCTACACACGATATATAAGTAGAGATATTAAGCTCTCTCTACACACGTATACAACATATCAAAGAGAGGTTAATCACTTTAATATGAAAAGTGCACTCAACATGAATCTATATATAGAGAAGATATTAAGCTTCCCTTACATATAAGCAATACATATCAAAACATTATGAAACCTCTTTAAAAAAAATTTTGATACCAATTGAAGATATCTTGTAAATTTTTGATACCAATAGAAAATGAAATATTTTATGTTTTTGATACCAATTGAAATATATATTGTAAAATTGATATCAATAAAAGTAAAAATTAAATTTTGGGTAAACACAACTCATTTTGCAATAAGGATACCAACTTGAGAATAATACCAATTTAAAATTATGATATCAATATTGAAAATGTTAGCATATACCAAAATAAGGTATTTTCATCATAAAGAATGGGAGTAAGATACCAATTGAAAATAAAACCGATTGAAAGACAAAACACGAATGTTCTCTCTTATGAAATACTAATAAAAACAATGCATAAGCTTGTATAAGATACCAATTGAAAAATAATTGACATTAAGGAGTAAATCAAGCTTTGTATAAAATAATTTGTGCTTTAAGATGTAAAGATATTGTAAACACAATCAAATCATATATATATATATATATATATATATATATTATATATATATATATGTATGAAAATGTAAATACCAATCGAAATTGATACTAATTGAAGTTTGAAGTATACATAATAGAAAACACAAATATGAGTATACCAAAATAAAAATATCAATTGTGATACAAATTGAAAATCTAATGAGAATCAAGTGTATAACTCATTCCTACCACGCTAATCATGTACATATTTAAATAGATATTTAATTTGAGATATAAGGCATGATCGCCCATCCAACCGCCCTTAGAAGGTAGGGATTTTCAAAAATAGGATTCGAAAATAATTTAACATATTTGAAAACTCTACCAAATGAAGAATATGAACTAGTTTAAGATAATTTGAAATAACTAGTTATAGATTCTTCAAAAACATGAAACCAAATCATATATTTCATAAAGCATGCATTTTATACAAAATTGACACTCAAGATATATAAGGCTCAACTAAGTACTCATAAAATGAAGTAATAAGTAAACTCAAAATAATGTGAGTGTATAAGAGTCATGTGAAAAGCATAAAGAAATAGACAATGAAGCTCATAAGATTCCTTTATAAACATGTTATAAACATGAAATCATTAAAACCAAATAGATTTCAAGGTATATATATGTTTTGTCTAAACTAGAAGTATACATACATATCCCAAACACAAATGAGTCTATAATAAAAATTTGTATATAAAAGCAAGTGACTCTAGGGTATACATGTATATCCAATAGTTTAAGACAAAATTAACATATACATGAAGCTAAAACATATTTATGAAAACATGTACACAAATAGGGAATACAAGTTGACATGCAAGAATCATCAAAACTAGGATATACAAGTACATCTAATGGGTACAAATGAGCAATTAAGTACAAACATACAAAATCAATGTGGCTCATTAGTTGTACAAGTATATATACAAGTTTTAATGAAAACTACATCTAAACATGTAATCAAAACCATGAAGTGCAAAAAAAAAATTATAAACATAAACTAATATGATCATCAAGTAAATGCACATATATTTAGAGCTAGCATATACAAAGTGGTTAAACAATAGTGAGAACACAAAGTATGAATTCATATGAATATGGGTGTATCTCAAATACTATGAATGCATATCACTAGTCTAATTAACATGACATTTAATAATGATCTTGAAAAATCAAAACATACTAAAAAGTCAATTAATGAAAGTATGTAAACTAAATGGGAGTTAGAGATAGTTACCAAAACTATTAAGGCTAATCTTTAGATCTCCAAACCATGGTGGTTCTCTCACTAAACTTTCCTTGAAAGTGATGCATCCAAAAGTGTCACTATTTAGATCGGAAAGCATCCACCATCAAGGTGTAAGTACACCTAGAGGGGGTGAATAGGTGTAGGCTAATCTAATGAACAACAATGCGGAATTTAAAACTTAATTGGCAACACACTAATGTAACCAACGAGTGTAGCCGAATTTCCAGTGAAGGGCTCTGGACTAACTCCTCTTGATTCCTCTGAATAAGAGTTAAGGTGCTATATGAAGCTCTCGTGGTTAAACACAAGTGAGGCACACACAAACAACACAAGCATATATATGATATGGCAATAAGATGCAATGCTCAAAGTAATAGAGAGTTAGAGAAAGTGGATCAAACGCTAAAACACGAATATGGTTTCGAGGTTCGAGCACACAGCTCTACGTCCCCGCCTTCACACAGAAGGATTTCCACTAACTTGTCCACACAGGGAATCTCCACTGAGGATTTGGGGCAATACAATAACCGGGAGTACACAACTCCTCTATCAACTAATACAACCTCTCACAGAGGCAAGGCACAACCAACACAAAAACCACCTCACACAAGAGGGGTAGGCACTTAGCCAATACAAATCAATCACCTCACACTTGAGGGATTCCAACACAAACTCCACCTCACACTAGAGGGAGCTAAACACAATCTCCACCTCTCACTAGAGGGAGCAACCATAACTTCCACAATCACCTCACAATAGAGGGATACCAAATCAATCTCCTCTCACTAGAGGGATAGCACAATGAAGGAAGTTTACAACTTGGTGGTTTCCACAACCACAAACTATTTTTTCACAAATCAAGATCCTAATAGATAGATAGATATGATAAGCTCAAGTGAGAAAATAAAGTGTTTGAAGATGAAAACAAAGAAAAACACTTGGGAAAATCACAAGATAGATATTAAAATAAAGATCAAAAATCAAATCCCAAATACTTTCTTTTTCTTTGAAATTTCTAACACTTTAAAACAAATGAAGATAGATCTTTTGAACCCAAAACTCTTTTGAAAACTTGCTGTTTTAAACACTAGAGAAATAGGAAATTTTGGCTCTTAAAACTTGGAGAGAAACATCTCTCAAATGGGGTATATATAGCCCATTACAAAATGTGCCCGTTGACTGGCAGAAAGGTCAGTTTTGACCTTCCGGTCGACCGGCCAACGGTCAAAAATATGACCGTTGAGCCTGCCAGTCGACCGCCCGATCGACTAGAGAGCAAACGACTCTTAGCCGGTCGACCGCCTGGTCGACCGGGTTAACCCGAGAGTGGGCTGACTTCAGTCGGTCGACCGCTCGGTCGACCGGCCTAAGAGGCTGGCCTGCGTGCACGTCCTTGTGCACGTCGGTCGACCGGTCCGGTCGACCGCCAGAGCCTGGCAGGGCAATTTATAGGATTTAAAAACTGGTCTTTTAATATCAAATAAATCCCATAAAATCTCTAAAAATCATAAAAATAGTTTCAGTATAATACTTGATATACAAACATGTTTGAGTAAAATCAAACCATGTTACAAACATTTTGAACTATTTTTGTAATTTAGAAATTTGCCGAAAATCAAAATCCGTATTTTCCAAAACTTGGATTTTGAAATAGAAATCCTATTTTTCCAAAACACATCCAAATATAAAAACATGATATTGAAACAACATTTTAGCATGTGTATATGGATATAATCCAATATACATGAAAGATATATATATCTATGTTTTTGACTAAAATCCGAAAATAAGTTTTGTTAAAATACAAAACTCCAAAACTCATGAAATAGACTATCAAACTAAGTTTGTTTGAATAGTTGAAGTATAGATGTATATAGAATAAAACTAAATACATTAAACCATGTAAACTTGTTTTGATACTATCTATTCATGAAACCAAGATCGGTTAAACGAAAACTGAAACCAAAATATGAAACGTGTGTGTGTTGTGAACTTGAGCATATCACACTATCTAATTTTAAGAATGGATCTAAATTATAAACTAAACACTTGTACCGAAGTCTCTTGTAGAGCGCCGTCTCCAAGTCGACTCGATCCAAACGTGATCCACAGAGTTTGACTCCAACGAGTGCTAGATATGAACTTTGACGCTCGGGCTCTTGAATCACAATGTGAAAGCTTCAAAACACCTTTGTTGAAGCTAATCACCTACTAATATCTTGGTTAAATATCTGAAACTAAATATCACAAGATTATTAGTAAACTATAACTACATGAGTTAATCATCATCAAAACTAGAGTGGAAGGCCTCTGGGCCAACAATCTCCCCCTTTTTGATGATGACAAAACTCATGGAGTTATATATGCATGGATTAAAGTAAAGCTTCAAAGAAGCTTCCCTTAACTCAGCATAACAATAAAACAATAAATATATGCAATGAATACTAAATATGAATATGCATAACCATGCATAATGAAATAAACATGCTTTTGATACTATACTTGTAAAATAAATTCTTTTTCCTTTTTTTAAAATAAACACGTTCTTAAATAATTGCTCTTGATACCAATAAAAATTTCAATTTGAAAACTTTATCAATAAGAGAAAATAAAAGTTCTTGATACCAATCAATAAATTTTTTTGATACCAACTGAAAGATAATCAATAAAAGCTCTTGATACCAACAATAAAAATTTTAACAAAAGTTCTTGATATCAATAACCAAAACAATAAAATATGTTCTCTAATACAATATCAACAAAACATCAAAACATCAAACAAACTCTCTTGATATCAATATGAAAACAAACTTTAATATAAACTTACAAATAAATAATAAACATACATATAAACTCAAATACTTCTCCCCCTTTTTGTCAATCATCAACAAGGGGTCAAAGAAAATAATAAAATAATGTTCTCCCCTTTTTGTCTTAAACAAAAAAAAATATCAATAAGGGGTAAAATCAAATCAAAACATTTGATACCAATTGAAAAAAATATATCAATTTAGTGCATCATGATATCAATTTAAAATAAATGAAACATACCAATTGAAGGTACATAAAACAAATGTTTTTAATGTAAATTTAAATAAACATGTTTATATTATGCCAATTGTAAGTAAATAAAACATATTGAAGACTTCAACCAAAAATTTTGATATCAATTGAATGATGTAGACATATAGGTAATCTTGATATCAATTGTAAAGATTAGTACCAATTGAAAGTAATTTTTCATTAGGAGCATATAATACAAAAAATAATCAATATCATTTTTCAATCATTTTTCAACATAAAGTGTGGGAGTAAAATAACAAAACCAATTGAAAGGTGAAATATGAATTTTTCCCCCTTTATGAAATACCAAATAAAATGATGCATAAGCTTGTATACCAATTGAAACATAATCAATTGAAATATAATAGTCATTTAAGAAATCAAGCTTAGCATAACCAAAATTTGTGCTCAAAGATATAGAGATATAATAAGCACAAATAAAGCATATATATATATGGAAAATAGAATACCAATCAAAATTGATACTATTTGAAGTGTAAGCATATATATATATAAGACAACATATATGAGTATACAAAAAGAATGTCATACCAATTGAAAAGATCCAATGATACCAATTGAAAAAATAATATGATCAAGTATATAACTCATATTACCTACCACCCATTTCATGCACATGTTTAAAATGGATTTCATTAAGAAGCATATAAGGCATGGTCGCCCAACCAACCGCTCTTAAATGGAAAGGGTTTTCAAAAATAGGTTTGAAAATAGTTTTGCATAATTGAAAACTCTTCCAAATGAAGAATACGAACTAGTTATATGAAAAATTTGTAAACTAGTACGAAATCCTTCAAGTAAGGAATAAATATATTTCATGAAAAATATGTAAGTCACGTGATCACCAAACACTCAAAATCTATATGGCACAAATTGTACTCATGAAAATAAAATCATGAGAAAACATCAAATAATATGAGTGTACAAGTTATGTGAAAAACATAATCATGAAAATAGTCAATTAAGCTCAATATGAAATTCCTTAAAAAAATATGAAAATCATCAAAGTCAAATAGGCTTCAAGGTATATGTATGTTTTGTACAAACTAAAGTATACATACATATCCAAAAAATAAACGAGTCTACAAAAGTATATGCATGAAGGCAAGTGGCTCAAAGATGTATATGTATAGCTAATAGTTTAGACAAAATAGACATATACATGAAGTTAAATATACACATGAAAATATGTCAAAAATATAGAATACAAGTCAAATGTATGAATCATCAAAACTAGACTATACTAGTACATCTAATGGGTATAAATGAGCGTTCAAGTACAAACATATAATAGTCTATTTGTGGCTCATTAGTTGTACAAGTATATATCCAAGTTTTAATAAAAACTAACATCTAAACTTGTAATCAAAACATGAAGCATAGAAATCAAAACAAAATTCATATGGTCATTATGGCAAATGCACATGCATTAGATCTAGGAAATATACATTAGTTAAACTAAAGTAAGAACACTAAATATGGATCCATATAAATATGAGTGTCTCAAATACTAATCATGCATGTCATAGGACTAATAAACATGGCATATGACTGTACGCGTCGGAAAAATTAAGATTGCAAAATTCTTTGATTGGATAGAAGATTACAACGGATACAATCTGATTACAAAAGAGAGGGAATCTCAGGGTTGATTCTCCTCTTTGTTTAAAGCTGGGTTCTTCAAGTGGTGGTGGAGAGTGAGTCTTGTTCTCCGTTGACCGGCGAACGTCAAGCTTCTCTTGTGGATTCTCTCTTTGGATCTACTGGTGGAGTAGCACAGCTCCGTCAGTAATGGAATCTCAAAGAGATTTAAAGAACTTGAACTAGCAAGTTAACAGAAAGAGTCGAACTCTTCTCAGGCTACAAGAGCTTCGAGGTCGAACTCTGCTGAGGTAGCTCTCCTCCTCTGCCCATGGCTTCTTGGCTTTCTCCATCGGGACTCTCCTCCTCAGCCCTTTTAGAAGAGGTCCCCTCCTCCCGGGGTCCCTTAGAGAGGTCCCCCTGCTGTCCTCTCCCTTCTCTAGCTATTTATAGCTATTTATAGAGAAATTGGGTGTAACCAACCCCTTAAATCTCTCCATAATGGGAGGGGTGTAACCAACTCCTTAAATCTCTCCATAATGGGAAGTTATTCCCCATTATGTGGAGAGAAAACGGGGTGTAATTGACCAAGTTTGTGGCTCAGTTATAGCAAAAAATGCGGGTCTCGCGCTGGACGCGGACCTCGCTTTGATGTTGAGAAGCGGAGCTCACAGGCTCGCGTCTGTGTCAGAACACGGAGCTGCTCAGGTTCGCGTTTGAGTTGAAACGCGACCTTCGCGTCTGACGACTTTCGCGTCTGATAAAGGATGCGAGGTCCGCGTCTGGCGACCTCCGCGTTTGACTGAGAAAGGACGCGAGGTCCGCATCTGGCGATCTCCGTGTCTGATATTGGAACGCGAGGTCTGCGTCTGGCGACCCCCGCGTTTGGCTGAGAAAGGACGCGAGGTCCGCGTCTGGGAAGTTCGCGTCTGGGAGGTTCGCGTCTGAGACTGGAAGCTATCTCCGCATCTGGGAGGTTCGCGTCTGAGGCTTTGTACGTAGTAATTTTTGATAGCCTACAAAATCCCCTCCAAAGTTTTCGAAACTCCGTGGTTGACTGAGACGGATTTCGGAATACTTTGGACTTCAGTTGAATCGGGACTTCTGTAATCAGATTGGCATTCTTCTGAGAGGCAGTCTCGAGCTTGATCTTGTCTGGGTTCTGGTCTTCGTGAGTGTACTATTGAACTGTTTGAAGCCTCCAAGAAAGATCGTTTGTAATTGATTGTCGGTGTACTGTTGAAACGGTGGAGTTGTCAATTGCCTCTGCCAGTATACTGTTGAACTGATTGCAGTAGTAGAGACATACTCTTTGTATTGGGGGGAAGAGAGGACGCAGCTCTCACAGACGCAGTTTTGGCACACTGATCAAGTGGAGACGCGAGCTTCACCAAAGTTGAGATGCGACTCTCAATTATTTGTAGAGACGTGGCTCTCAATTTCTGTAGAGACACAGCCTTTACTTGCTGTTGAGACGCAACTCTTAAATTTATTGAGACGCGGCTCTGTACTTGAGACGTAAAGTTCACGCTCAAAGCTTCTTGAAAGAGCTTTAATTGCTAGAGGTGTGATATTAACTTAGCAAATTAAATAACTCTATTGGGAGAATTTGAGAAGGTTACTGTCAGAGGTGTGATGTTAACTTGACAGTGAGATCTGGATTTGTGTTTGAATAAGTTTGTGGACTTGCTATTCGATTGATGAATAACAAGTGGAGTTTGATCCGCTGGGGATTATGCCAGAGTTTATTATCAGAGGTTTAGTGTTAATATGACTAGAACTCTGCTAAAAATGAAAGTTTGCTGTTAGAGGTATGATATTAACATAACAGTATTTTGAGTAGACTTGTCATTCTATTGAAGAGAATTGACAAGTTGAAATTTTGGTCAGAGGTGTGATGTTAACTTAACGAGAGTTGTCTTACGATTTGAGCAAGTTTGGTCAGAGGTGTGATGTTAACTTGACCGAGACTTGTCTACTGTTAGAGGTGTGATTTTGAACATAACAGTATTTGAGTGGACTTGTCATTCTATTGAAGAGAATTGACAAGTTGAAATTTTGGTCAGAGGTTGTGTGATGTTAACTTGACCGAGAGTTGTCTACTGTTAGAGGTGTGATTTTGAACATAACAGTATTTTGAGTGGATTTGTCATTCTATTGAAGAGAATTGACAAGTTGAAATTTTGGTCAGAGGTGTGATGTTAACTTGACCGAGATATTCTGCGATTTGCGCAAGTTTGGTGGACTCGCCATCCCATTGAAGAGGAATGACAAGTTGAAATTTTGCCCCAGGGAAACATCAAAGCCTTACTGTCAGAGGTGTGATATTAACATGACAGGTGATTTGTAATTTATTCCACTGAGGAAATTGAGAGAATCACCGTTAGAGGTTTAATGTTAACTTGACAGTGAATATGCCAGAGGTATAATGTTAACTTGACATGTTTGATCTGTGATTATTTCACTTGGAAATAGTCACAGGCTTTTTGTGGTCTTACCATTTCATGGATGGGAATTGGTAAGGGATTTTGGAGGGGATTTTAGGGAATGAGTTGTCAGAGGTAATTATTAACATGACAAATATTGATTTCCCTAGAAAATAAAGATTTACTGTTGAGGGTAATGTTTAACATAACAGTAATGGGATTTTGCGATTTAAGCAATTTAAGTGGACATGTCATTCTATTAAAGGGAATGACAAGTAAGACTAGACCCATCGGGGATCTAATATTTTTTTTACCGTCAGAGGTGTGATATTAACTTAACGGATCAAATTGAATCTTGTCAGAGGGTGATATTTAACTTGACAAGGACGTGAGCTAGAGGTGTACTGTTAACTTAGCTCCATAAGAGCTTCTGTAACGCCCCGATCCGGAGGGTACCGGGACGTTACTGCGACGTACATACGCAGGTCAGAGATACCCTCACGTAATACGTTAAGCATCAGTACAAGCAAGAATCAGAGTACGACAAACGTAGCGTCCATTCACATGCCAAATAAGAAGTACAAAGTACAAGGTTATCACAAGTTGTGACATACTCTTACATATCACATGCATTATATATCACAACCAAGCACAAAAGTACGATTTACAATATAATTACAAGATGCTCACGAGCTGAAGGAAGATCCCGCGAGCTAAAAGGGAAAGTCTGGCACAACGAAAACCGAGACTAGTCAGCCTGCTCGGAAAGGAAAGCTTGGTCTTCCACAGAAGGCTCCACCTCAATCCAAGGTTCGGAACCTGAACATACAAATTCAAGGGAGTCAGGACCTCCAAACAAGGTGAACAGGTTACAGCCGAGCGGCATAAGGATAAGAGTATGAGAGTTGGTACAATATCATGGATAATCATTCAGCAAGTAAAAGAAGTATGACATGTTATAAACGAAAGGCATTGTATAAGCTCAAGTTACGACCTCATGAGACTAGTACTTCGAGGGAATAATCCAAACAAGGAAACCCTCATCTATATACCTTTATCTCATGTCACTGTAATCCAAGCGCATACAACACCACAATTAACGTCTTTATTATTATTATTATTATTACTCGTCTTACCCTGATATCTAGCTATGTGAACTAGCGTCCCAGCACACATAGATCCATATCGAGTAAAGCAAGATGTTATTGGAAACCAGCGGGGGTATCAACGAACTATGTTTACAGTGGGTCCCGTGCATACCGGGACCACGGCCCAGGATGTTCCGTTGCTTTGGTGGATGGAACCTGCCGCAAGGCGATCAGGAGGGTCTTATAGGATGCCTTATCAAGATGGTACCAAGAAGGAGGGAGCCAGCACTCCCCTCGGTCGCCTGGAGGCCCACAGGTCAGACCGAAATTTAGTTGCACAACATACCTAATACCACTGTAAACATGAACATGTATTGATAGCCGCATATTTCCCCCGACCCGATGCAAGTTGTCTTATTTTATGAATTCTTTAGATAATTATCAGGTTTCGGGAATGAACAGGAGCAAGTCAGGAATATTGTAAAAACAGGAGTATCAGGAGTACAATTTGTACTATCATGTAAAATCAAGTTGGAAAATCATGAAGTCCGGTTATCATTCCCGTTATAGTGATAATCATAGAAGTCAGGTGTATCATGCCTTGTGTAATAGATAGCATGATAAGAGGTGATATTTGCCACGTAACAAGTCTTGCAAATAGCAATATAAAATACATGACCCAAAGATAATGTTCATAATCAAAGAAGTAATTAAGCATAGCAAATAGTCAAGATTAGTCGACTAGGGAGAACAAGTAGTCGACTTATGAAAGAGTTAGTCGACTATAGAAAGGGGACAAGTCGACTAGGAAGGCTGCGTTTGGGAGAGCTGCGTTTTCAGAAGAAAGTTAGTCGACTAGGGCGTTTGGTTAGTCGACTGGTCAAGGCTGCGTCTCAAAGAGCCGCGTTTCCAGAAGGAAAGTTAGTCGACTAGGGAAAACATCAAGTCGACTAATAAGGTGCGCGTCTCAAAAGACTGCGTTTTCAGAAAAGAGTTAGTCGACTGGTAAATAAGGGTTTGGTCGACTAATAGAGCCCGCGTCTCAGAAAGCCGCGTCTCCAGAAGGAAAGTTAGTCGACTAGGGAAAACATCAAGTCGACTAATAAGGTGCGCGTCTCAAAAGACTGCGTTTTCAGAAAAGAGTTAGTCGACTGGTAAATAAGGGTGGTCGACTACAAAGTTGCGTTTTCAGAAATAAGGTGCGTTTCAAAGGGATTAGTCGACTTATGAGTTGGTCAAGTCGACTAATGAAGTGCAAAACTGAGAGTAGGTCCTGTCATTTGAGGGCTGCTTTTATTTACAAACATGAAATAATTTCCAAGTCTTGGCGAGTAGAATTACTCGCCTAAAATGCGTCCGACGCAGAGAAACGCGGTCCCAATCCAAAGGAGGGTACCGGTCCTCACAAGTTGATGGAGAGGGGTTGTGGTTGTTTGAGGAGATGGAGGTGCAAGTCTAGTTCACCACGCCAAATCGGGATTTTGCAAACGTTTTGCGGAGGACGAATGTATAGTCCGTTAGAAAGAGGTCGACGAGGAGGTGAAGGTGGTATGCTTGGGAGGCTACGGTGGTGAGCAGGTGGTGGTGGAGATGGTGGTGAGCTTTTGGTGAAGATGGGTTCTTGGAGGTTTTCTTGGTGAAAGAGGTGAAGAAGATGGTTGGAGTTGTGGTTGGAAATGGAGGAGGAGTTGGAGGAGAATGAGTGGAGGAATTGTGGTGGAGAAAATGGATTTGGTGGGTGGTGGTAATGGCCGGCCAAGGGAGCTTGGTGGTCTTGTTGGCTGTTGGAGCTTGCTGGAACCAAGAAGGTGAAGGAAAATGAAAGAGAGAGAAGATGGGAGTTATATATATAGAAGGGGGAAAATAATATAATATGAGCCACTTTCACTTTCCCCCAAAGAATTGTGCGTTCTCAAAGCTGCGTCTAGGCAAAAATGAGCCAAACGCGAGATTCAAGGCTGCGTCCAATAGAAAACGCAAAGGTGCGTTTCAAAGAAAAGACAAAAGACATGGGTGGTTGGACTTGAGTTGATGGCCCATAAGCATTAAATGCAGCAAGGGAAGGGTCTCCGCATTAATTTGCTGAGTCCAGTGGCAAAACTCGCGTTTGAGGAAGGAGAGAGAAAAAGGGAAAAAGAGAGAGTGAAGCAGTTGAATGATTTCCCGGTATCTGGGAAAATACCGAGAACTTCGGAAAGGTCCAAAAAATTGAAGTATCCCGGAAAGCTCCCCAAACAATTCTTAAAAATAATAAATATTATATAAAGATTTTTGGTGGAATCGATTTTCAGAAATTCTATTCCATTTTCAAAAATAAAAATCCTGGAATCCACTATGAACGGTGTCTACACCGGTAGGCTGGATTTTTGATAAAATCTGAAAAATCCCAGAAAATGCCTGAAGGAAAAAAATATAATTTAAGAAGGAATGTGAAAGCGGAATCCAAAAATTTGATTCCAATTGTGAATTAAAATTCTGAAATCAACCAGTGATACTGGCCGACACCGGTTTTGAAGATTTACAATTTAATTCCGAAAAATTTCAGAAAATCATGAAAAATCTAGAATATTAAAAAATAATATTTGAAACTAAAATTAGTCAAATCTGAATACCAAACAGATCAAATCATGCAGTACTGCTATATGAGTAAGTATTTAAATAGCAGGAAATAAAATAAAATAATAATAATAAAATGCACCAAAAATCAGGATACGTAACTGTGCACGTATACTGAGGATGGGGTGTTACAGCTTCAGTTTCATTGGGGAGACTGAAGATATCACTGTCATAGGTGGGTTAAACTTGACAGCGGAGGTAATGCTAGAGGTGTGATGTAAACTTAGCATTGGTCATATCGACTCCGATACGAAAGTTCGAGGGAAAGTCATTGTCATAGGTGTATTGTTGAACTTAACAATGAATTGGATGCTAGAGGTGTGATGTAAAACTTAGCACGCTCGTCTCAGCTTCGATATGGAAGCCTGAGGAAAAGTCATTGACATAGGTGTAGTGTTGAACTTAACAATGAACTGGATGCTAGAGGTGTGATGTTAAACTTAGCATCGCTCATCTCAGCTTAGATATGGAAGCCTGAGAAAAAGTGACTGTCAGAGGTTTAATATTGAACTTGGCAGCAACATAGCAGTAGTTTGTCAGAGGTGTAATGTTAACATGACAGTAGTTAGTTTGCGATATGAGCAATTTTGAGGACTTGTCGTTCTATTGATGAGAATTGACAAGTGGAGTGTGGGATGTCAGAGGGTGTAGTGTTAACTTGACAATCATTGGTTTGCGATATGAGCAATTTTGAGGACTTGTCATTCTATTGATGAGAATTGACAAGTGAAGTTTGGAATATCAGAGATGTAGTATTAACTTGACAGAATCTACTGGGGATAAAAAAATCTGGTTTGTCAGAGGTTTATTATTAACATGACAAATCCCAGTTCCTTTCATTAGGGAGATGAACCAGTATTTTTCTGGCCCTACCATTCTGTGGATGAGAATTAGTAGGAGATTTTGGAGGAGAGGATGGGACAAAGTCCCTCAAGGTTTTTAGCAAACCTTCTACTCAGGCTCGTGTTTCCACATCGAAGAAGAAAGGACGTGAGGTCCTCATCTGGCGACTTTCGTGTTTGACTGAGAAAGGATGCGAGGTTTGCGTCTGACGATCTCCGCGTCTGACATTGGAAACGCGAGGTCTGCGTCTGGCGACCCCCGCGTTTGGCTGAGAAAGGACGCGAGGTCCGCCTCTGGCGACCTTCGCGTCTGACATTGGAACGCGAGGTCTGGTCTCTTGGAGGAGTTTGAGCTTGAAGCCTTACAGGCTAAAAACTGACGGCTCAGTCATCTGAAAGTTGCAGTGACAATCAAAGAGCACCGCCGAGATGAACTGCTTGCAATGGCATTCGAACCCATGAGATGAGAGCTTTTCAGTTCATATTGAACATGACCTCTTAGGGCTGAACGCGAACTTCGCGTTTGGTGCCAAAACGCGGGGGTGAAAGTGAGCTCTATTGCTGATGGTGCACTTGGCGTCTTTGTCGACGATCAGCAATCCGTTTTGGCTCGCTGGAGTTGATGCGAACCCCTGCAAATTGAATTTGCTGAGCCTTGAGAGGAGTTTTGCGGCGAGATTTGCCTTCATCATCATTGGCCTCGCGGGGTCTTGTAGGAGACATTGATGCGGGCCACATATGCTGTTGCAACCACTCCTGTCTGCTGACGATGAGTGCAACGCCTTCGCCGTCTCTTGGCATTCCGATTGAGTCGCAGAGGTGTTGAGAACCCCCGGCATCCGGAACTGGAAGTGCCTTGATAAAGGATGGAGGGGAGATTGGTTTCTATTGCCATTTTAACCGTGGGTCATGGTGCGGGTCTCTGAAGAGACGTTGGGGCTGACCAGTTGTCTCCACGGGAGACTCCCGAAGCTTAGGGGGAGTTCAACTTCTCTTAGTCGATTCGATCACAAGCGATTCGACTGTGAATCCAAGCATCTTGACGTCGACTTGCGCCACCACTTTCTCGTTGGTGAAAACGACAAAGTATATGTCCCCAGCGGAGTCGTCATCTTTTGTACACGTCGGAAAAAATCACGATTGCAAAATTCTTTTGATTGGATAGAAGATTACAACGGATACAATCCGATTACAAAAGAGAGGGATCTCAGGGTTTGATTCTCCTCTTTGTTAAAGCTGGATCTTCAAGTGGCGGTGGAGAGTGAGTTTATTCTCCGTTGACCGGCCGAACGTCAAGCTTCTCTTGTGGATTCTCTCTTTAGATCTACTGGTGGAGTAGCACAGCTCCGTCAGTAATGGAATCTCAAGAGATTTAAAGAACTTGAACTTAGCAAGTTAACAGAAAGAGTCGAACTCTTCTCAGGCTACAAGAGCTTCGAGGTCGAACTCTGCTGAGGTAGCTCTCCTCCTCTGCCCATGGCTTCTTGGCTTTCTCCATCGGGACTCTCCTCCTCAGCCCTTTAGAAGAGGTCCCCTCCCCCCGGGGTCCCTTAGAGAGGTCCCCCTGCCGTCCTCCCCCTTCTCTAGCTATTCATAGCTATTTATAGAGAAAATTGAGGTGTAACCAACCCCTTAAATCTCTCCATAATGGGAGTTATCCCCATTATGTGGAGAGAAAATGGGGTGTAACTGACCAAGTTTGTGGCTCAGTTATAGCAAAAAATGCGAGTCTCGCGTTGGACGCGGACTTCGCTTTGATGTTGGACGCGGAGCTCACAGGCTCGTGTCTGTGTCAGAACGCGGAGCTGCTAGGCTCGCGTTTGAGTTGAAACGCGACCTTCGCGTCTGACGACTTTCGCGTCTGACAAAGGATGCGAGGTCCGCGTCTGGCGACCTCCGCGTTTGACTGAGAAGGACGCGATGTCCGCATCTGGCGATCTCCGTGTCTGATATTGGAATGCGAGGTCTGCGTCTGGCGACCCCCGCGTTTGGCTGAGAAAGGACGCGAGGTCCGCGTCTGGAAGTTCGCGTGGGAGGTTCGCGTCTGAGACTGGAAGCTATCTCCGCATCTGGGAGGTTCGCGTCTGAGGCTTTGTCCGTAGTAATTTTTGATAGCCTACAATGACATAATGACATAAAATAGGACATGCTATAAATGAATGATCTAAAAGCATGCAAACAAAAATAAGGAGTAAGAGATAGTTACCAAAACTATGAGGGCCAACTCTCCATGTCTCTAAAACAAGGTGGTCCTCCCACCAA
>JAVJIF010025404.1:0-46911 GCA_038442645.1 Agave tequilana | reverse complement strand
TCCTGAGGTACATCAAGGGTACTGTTGATGTAGGCCTCGTGTTTGAGAAGACAACACTGGGAAGCAAGAATGCATAGGGTACGTGGATTCGGACTATGCAGGTGATCTTGACAAACGCCGGTCGACGACGGGGTATGTATTCACATTCTCGCAGGCACCGGTGAGTTGGCGCTCCACACTTTCAGTCCACAGTCCGCATGTCGACTACAGAGGCAGAGTATATGGCCTTGACCGAGGCCATGAAGGAGGCGATTTGGCTTCAGGATTGCTAGATGACTGGGAGTGGAACAGGAGATCTTGAGATACACTGTGACAGTATGAGTGCCATTTATTTGGCAAGGAACCAAGTCTACCACGCAAGGACGAAGCACATAGATGTCAGTATCCTTTGTTCGGGGATTCTGGAGGAAGATGACATCAATTTATTGAAGATTCCATACTTCGAAGAATCCGGCCGATATGCTTACAAAGGTGGTGTCGGGAGTAAAGTTTGCACACTGCAAAGATTTGCTCCAGATTCTTCAGGTGAAGTGAGTTTGTTGAAGCTCATTTGGATGAACTACGATGGCTTGATCCCTTGGGCAAGGGGTACGTGGCAACCAGATTGGTGCGCCGTTTTCGAGTCGGTGTTCGGCTCAGATTTAACAATCTTCACCGAGGTGGAGAATGTTTGGAGGAGAGAGTACAGTAGAGGAAGTGAAGTCATGCAGGTGCTGTTGAAGACTGCCAAGGAGTCTACGACAAAGGCGACGGACAGCAGGCAGAAAAAGAAGAAGCAGCAGAAAAGACAGAGGTCGGTCGACCGGACCGGTCGACCGACGTGCACGAAGTGCACAGGTTTGCTCCAGGTTGCTTCGGTCGCCGGACCGGTCGACCGAAGAGGTCTTGGTTACTTCGGTCGACCGGACCGGTCGACCGAAGGAGTCTCTGTAAGCAACCCGACTTTCTGTTTTGTTTCGGTCGACCGGATCGGTCGACCGTTAGAGGGAGTCGGTCGACCGCCCGGTCGACCGACAGTCGGGTTTTGGGCGAAATCTGTTGTTTCGGGAAGTTATGTATTTAAGCCCTGGTTGTAATTTTCTAGGGTTAAGTGCTTAGACAAAGTATAGCTGCGGACTCCTCTTGTGTTGATAGAGATCCAGAGCTATTGTAATCCATCTTCCATAAAGAAAACTCTCTCCGTGAATTGCCCCGAGGACGTAGGCAAGTTGGCCGAACCTCGTTAGATCTGGTTTTTGCGATTGGCTGTTCTTCTAGTTTGTTTTCATTGTTCTTGGTGATTGAGATCAGGTTGGATCTTCTAAGGGTTGTTGTCTCCGAGCACAACATTTTACCTCATCTAATCTCCAATTTCACAATAATTTTCAGAGTCAATTTTATCAACACTCTTGTCCCAAATGGAGTGTGAAAAGATGAATGCTTGACTTGGACTTTGAAAGTACATGAACTAATACCGACTGAGGAAAGAGATTTAAGTCAAGTAAGGCTCAGGAGTCGAGATTGATTCAGGAAGTGGGTCCAAATCAAGAAGTTGAAACTCAAATCCACATTCATTTTCACATAATGGAATGTCTTTCTAAGATTGGTGATTCAAGCTCAAGAATGAAAGGTATGGGAATCAAAACTGACTCTAAATATTACTCAAGTTGGGTAACAAAACAGAGTCAATATTGATGGGAGATTTCGCTCCTCGTTTAAAATTACCACAAGCGCACGATCGTTCCATGTAGCACTTGAGGGTCGATCCACAGGGACAGGTGTTCTTTCAGTTAGACACTTCTAGGCGAATTGGTCAAAAGATTTGTGGATTTTGAGTGTTTCTAAACTAAATATCAATCTAAAAAATCAAACACCTAGGTCGAATCCCCTAAACTAGAATCAAGTGGTCAATCTCTTTTCTCCATACTCGTCTGTTGTTACTCACCAAATCTCTACTTCTATAGGTAAAGTAAGTCTGAACACTAGATCTAAGTACAGGATATTATCCAATTATATGATCCATTAAAAGTAAATTAACTAAATTAAACAATAGCATAATGCCACAAAAAAACTCTAAGCATGGACCATTAATCCCCGATACATAACCTGTCAAAAACTAGTGGCTCTAGAATAATCTCTTAAAAGTTATAGGTCAATTTGTGTGCATACAGTCATGATAGGAGAACGAACTTAGTCCACATGAATTAAGTCTGGGTTCATCTCCCCTTGGCACTAGAAAAATTAGTTACTCATGACTAAGATTACTCACACAATAATTATCTAAAAACTTAACTGCCATTAAAAATCAATCTACTAAAATATAATTAACTGAATTTAAAATATACTAATAATCAATTAAACTAATTAATTAAATCTAAATACCAATGAGAATCAAAATAAAACAGGAGGGTAAACATACCGCATGTGAATGTGCCTACAGCAAATGAATGCGAGTGCATTGCCTTTTAGTGGGTGGACCCCACATGCAAAAGCCCTTTTCTTGTGCTACAGGGTGCAAGAATGGAGGGCATAAAATGGACCCCACTGGGCTGCCTCACTCACAGCATCTGCGTGCGTGAACAAGGTAGGCTAGGCAGCCCAAGCTAGGGGGTTGCTACGCCTGCAGGATCCCGCACCCACGTGGGCCCCACCGCGGTGCTACAGTGCGACGGAAGAGAGCGAGATGACAGCGCGCGTTCCGCTGTGTTCGCCTCGGGCACGCGAAACCGAAAAGAAGAGTCACCGTGCGCGTGGTGAACGAGGGAGGACAGGCTGACGCCAGCGCCTTTTCACATCAGCCAGAAAATGACGAAGCTGAATTCGTGCACTCTGATCGAAACGGGCCCAACATCCTTTGATTGCAGATGATTTCGTCAATGATTACTAAATTAATTTCTGGAAAAAACAGAGAAGAAGAAAAAAAATTGCGGATCAATTTGAGGAAGAACTCGGAAATCTAACCAAAAAAAATAAAATTCTTGAAAACTTGGATGATGGCAAAAAGCAAGGCCAAATTCAGCCAAACAAAAGCCTCCCAAATCCTAGCCTTTACATATATATATTTGTAGCTTAGGGTTTGGCTATTTTACATGAAAGTCCAAAATAATTACAAAATCACAAAGAGAATCGTTAAATTAATTTTGCACTTTTACGTCTCTGTCTATTTTGCGTTTAGCCCTGACTTTTGCGAAAATTACGTTTTCACTCAAACTGGCCTCGAACTCTTCCGAATTGATGTAAATTCTTTGATGTCAGTTTTAAAATATAGTAGAGCAATCCCAGCAGTGTCAAGCCTCTTATCCCGTCTTCAACTCCTTTTAACGCGTTTTACGGTCTCGAAAGAGTGCTTTTGTGGTCCAGTCTTCTCCTAATAACTTTGTCTGCAAAACAGAATAAAAATACCCGAGTAGCATTATTTATAAACAAATGATAGATAAATATGGGCATGAAAATGTGACAAAATTGTGCTCAACAAATATTGATTCAGAAATTTGAACGGGATCACAATTTGAGTCTCAAGGTCACATTCCTCATTGAGCTCAATTTCATAAAAATGAGAACTTACCAATTTGTCAATAGGACTTTCAAAATTATGAAATTGGTCAAGTTCAATATGATGATCATAAAATTCGTAATTCAATTTCCCGATGAATTGGTACAGGATCCATGTTGACTTGGGAAAAAGATTGAAATCAGGTGAAGACACCGGAGTCATTATTGAATTAGGAAGAAGAATTGAATCACCAAGTTGAGGTTCAGGATCATATTCATTCTCAAGTTCAATTTCAGGAATGGGATTACATGCCAAAATGTCAATGTGGTTTTCAAAATTTGAAATTTGGGCAAGTTCAAATGGGTGTGCTGAAATAGAATCTTCTTTTCCAAAACAACAATGATTCTTTGGCTCTGACAGAATGGTTAGCGATATCAGAAATGGTCTAAGGGTGAGAATGGAGAGTTCGGACTATTATATCTATGTCATGATTATGAACGATTTGAGCCTGAGTCATGGCTTCAAGTAGCTTTTCATAGTCGATTGGTTCATCATTTTTGTTGGATTGGACTTGAAAAGAAGAAGTTTTATTTTGGAATTTGTGGTGAAATCGTGAGTCTGTCAGATTTTGTAAAAACCGACTTAATAAATTCGGATTATAGTCTAAATAAATTTCATTTAACCGGTGTATCAATCATGTTTAAACTTGATCCTAAAAAAAAAAAAAAATACTAGATGTAAATAGAGATGTATATATATATATATGTGCATTAGTATTCTCCTTGGTACATTTTAATAATATGTATTTGATACATATTTATTAAAGGTATAATATTTGTAAATACTAATACCTAATCATAAGATAAATACCTAAAATAACTTTTTCCAAAAATATGTAAATTAGAGGTGTGTTGGCAAATTTGTGTGCAAATGAGAGGTGAGGTGGGCTTTAATTGAGATGTCTTGGAAATTTCAAAGAGAGGTGGCAAGTTTTAACAACTTTAGGAATATAAAAGAATTGGGGAAAATAATTTTTTTTTACAAATTAACCTAATTATTCCCAAAAAAAAAAAAAAAAACCACTATCTCTTCTTCTTCTTCTTCTTTCGTTGGCTGAGAAACAAACCCACCCAAAATTTCTTTTCTCCTCTTTGATCCAAACCCTCTCTCTCTCCTTGATCTCTCTTTCTCTCTCTCTTTCTCTCTCTCTCGCTCTCTCTCCTCTCTCGTCCACCCTAGCCGCGCCAGCAACGGGCGGCGGCCAGGGCAGCCACGCAGCGCGCGCGGCCAGCGAGCGGGCGCGCGGCCTGCGAGCAAGCGCGCGCGGCCAGCGAACAGGCGCGGGCGGCCCAGGGAGCGCGCGGCGGCACCAGGGAGCGTGCGGGCGGCGCCGGGAGGAGGAAAAAAGGGGATTTTCGAGTTGGGTTCCGGGGATCCGCGAATTGGATCGGATTCAGGATTCTTCAAGAAAGAATTGAGGAAAAACAGATTGTTTATTTAAAGGTAAAAACCCTAGAAATTCTTAAATAAAGTTAGATGTTTTTATCATTGTTTTTAACTTAGGAAATTATGAATTCTAGGGCTTGTTCCGGCGGGCGAAATAGGCGGTGTGCTTCGCAAAGACGATTGTCAAACAAAGTGAGTAAATTAACTTCTATCTAATTAGAATTTAATCAAGACAAGAATTTGGATGAGTCATGGTTTGTGATATTTATAAGTTCTTGCTATTGGTTTGTATAATTGATAGCAAAATCAACAAATTGACCTTATGTTCTAAGACTGCCAAATCTGTTAAAATATGTTAACTGAAAGTTTCAGTCCGGTTGTTGTATTCTTTGAAATGAAGTATATCATGTTATATACGTTTAGAAAGGTGAAGAAGTCTAGTTTCTAATGGTCTTGACCGTGTCCCAATTGGATTCCTATGCAATGAATTATCATCAATTTACGATTGAGGGTCGAGTCTAAGAATGCGAATTTTGGTAAGTCCTAAACTTAAGTTGAACACACAGACTTGTTCCTACAACAACTAGTTATATATCAATAATTTCAGTGGTGATTAATAAAAATAAGTATAACATAACTAATCTTAATCTCCTCTTAGTTAAAAAGGTGTTAAGAACATGGATAGTAACTAAAGTATTTGGTGAACTAGAAATTTTGTAAGGGTGGCCATGAACTCACTAATTATACATAAACTCATTCATATTATACCTCAGTACTTAACCTGAAATCTTGTTTTGGATTATGGAATCATGTGCTATTGATTAAATTATGATGGTGATTAGTCATTAGTTTCTAATCAAGAATGAGATTATGTGGCGTAGTTAAGTATGATTGATGGCCATGTACAAATGGTATGCTTAAAACTTGCAACAATCAAGTAGACCTACTATGAGCCTTAATCCAAACCCTATGAACTTGATTCTGTGTGATATGATGGTATGTGTATAAATGTATTTATGATATTGATGTGCATATGTAGATATGTATTGACATTTTGTTTATGCGGAGGAAGGGGCCGTGTGAGAACCGGTAGGAGGGGAAGACGGTGAAATTTGCTTTATGCAATATATGTATATATTATTGGAGGAAGGGCCGTGTGAGAACCGGCAGAAGGGGGAAGACGGTGATAACGTTATTTTAGTATTTGTGTATATTTATATGTTATTTGGAGGAAGGGGCCGAGCGCGAACCGGTAGGAGGGGAAGACGGTGAAAATTATATTATGTGTATGAATATAATATATATATATATATATTAATTGAGGAAGGGGCCGAGCGAGAACCGGCAGGAGGGGGAAGACGGTGGTAATTATATTCATTTCTACTATGTGCTAAAGTGTAAAATATAAGCTTTATTAAATTTTTCATGGTAGTTGAGACATCTAACTTAAAATGGGGATATGTAATAGCACAATGGAAACCAATTTAGTAAACTTATGTATCAACTTAAATCAAAATTGGCATATGGAAATTAGATTCGTATATTTTAAATGGTTTACTCACTGAGCTTTCCAGCTCATGTCTATTCATGTTGTAAATTCAGGTTGACAAGGGTAAGAAGCCAATGTAGGTTCTAAATCATATGGATATGGAGTGATCGACCCTCTTATATCGTGCTTGTGTTTAATATTTACTTCATATTGTGTTTACTTTTGAAATGGCTTATTGTATCTATATAATGGGAACTTGAGGTATGAAAGTAAATTTTGGGTTGGGAATGTAAGTATAAGTCTATGTGTGACTTCTGAATGTAAACTTGGTAAGTTACTTTGATATCATGTATGAAGAATTTGGAAAATGTTATGGTGATTATGTTGTATTGTGGAAAAGAGCTTTGTAACTCTTTTGGTGTTTGATGGATATGTGAGATTATGTAGGAAATTTTATTTTAATTATGTTGATAAGTAGGCAAAGTGTGCCGAAATGCTTTATTGGAAGTATTGTGTCCATTGTGGACATATATGTTGTGGTGTATTTTGGCATGGTTTATATTTTAGGGGAGTGCTGCCGAAATTTCGAAGAAATATTATTGAGTTAGTTCAATACTTATAAAAATTACTGGGACCGTTACAGTTGGTATCAGAGCCAAGGTTTAGATTGAAGAGGGACTATTTTAGGGTTGTATGCACACTACATGATTGTTAGCGGGGGCACTAGGAAGGTTAATATTAGACTATGAAGTTTAAGTGTGTGAGTTCCCTGAAATATATGATATTTGCTTTTGCCTGTTCTCCTACGTTCCAATTCGGGTACCCGCATACTCTAATTTGAACGGATCCTACGAGAGGTGCGGGCCTATTGTGTGGATCTCCAGTGGTATGGGACACTGAGACTGGAGAGTAAGTAAAATATCAGATAAATCAGGGTAACTCACTAGAAGTAACTGAAATTGTAAAATAATTACAAGTTTTTTTTATTGATATACTTGTATAGATATGTGTGATTGATCTATTATATTTTGAGGATTTGAAATGAAGACAAGCTATATGAAACCTTATCCTTTCAGATGGGAGATTCTAGCACACTCGAGTTGTCGTCAGAGGACTCGGAGATGGAAAGTCAAAGTTGGAGTGCAAATAGTATGGATTGGGATTATGAGTCCGACGAAACGGATCCAAAGATTATCTTTAGTGGATCCAAAGGTTGTAATAATGTGTCGAGAGTAGCAGAACGCAACAAGGAAAATACCATCAAAGATGCTGAGAGTGTTTGTAAGAAATGTGTCAAGGATCGAAGACCCGGAAGACGCAACGGATGATGAAGTGGAGTCCCCTGGAAGGATGTTTTATGGGGGTATTTGTGGAATTCAAGTTGGATTAAAGACATGGATCTTTATGACGATAATGAAAACTGGAGATGCGGGATGATAGTATAATGGGAAGAAAATCCAGAAGAGGATCCCGAAGAAGAAGAGGATCCCGAGGAAGAAGACCCCGAAGAAGACCCAGAGGAAGAGGATCCAGAAGAAGATCCAGAAGAAGAAGTCAATAAAGGGGAAGCCTCAGTCAGGGATAGTATGGACAGAAGCTTTTCAGACTCTAACATTACTCCATGAAGTCAGGGGAATAGGACATAGCATTTTGGGAGGATCAATATTTTGGACTTCCGTGGTTAGGACTTTTTGGGAAGGGTTTTGTATTTTTGTAATAAATGAGCAGCAGGGACATATCTTAGTGTTGTACTTGTACTTTTGTATGAATATGAGCATTGTATGTAAATCTTGTAAACAAATCTTTTTGAAGTTATAATAGTAGTAGCATTTTGTATATGAAACTTTCGTGTCTCAAAGAATTTTTTTTGTTAAATTTTCTAGGTAGTAATGACCTAAACTTTCTTTCCTCCAAATACAAATTCTGAAGAAAACGCCCCACCCCACAGTACAGTTGGGAGTGTCCATCCTCCGACCCATCAGGAGATTTCAATGGATCGATTCAATACTGATCGGAGAGCCCAGACCAGATGCCGGATTGGTTAATGCAGCTAACCACTGTAAATAATCCAAGAAGGGCTCTAGAGCAATTTCAAAAACTGAACCCTCCGCTATACAAGGGAGGAGCAGACCCAATTCAAGCAGAAGAGTGGCTGCGTCAAATTGTAAAATACTAGATGTGATGGAATGTACTGAAGATCAAAGAGTATCATTCACTTCTTTTATGTTCCAAGGCGAGGCGGAACATTGGTGGGAAATGGTTAAAACAGGAGCCAAATCCCTAGAGAAGAAATTTCTTGGAAATTCTTGGTCAAAAAGTTCAATGAGAAGTATATACCCGGAGTAGTGAGGGACAAGCTTGCAATGGAATTCCAAGAATTAAAGCAAAATCTATTGACGGTGAATCAATATGAAATCAATTCACCCAACTATCAAGGTATGCTGGTAAGTTGGTATCTGAAGAGGAAGACCGGACAAAAAGATTTGTACGAGGTTTGAGGCCGGAAATCAGGAGCCAACTAATTCCGTTTCAACTTCAGATTTACAGTCAGGCGGTGGAGAAGGCTTTAGAAGTTGAAAGGGACCTGCAAGAAAACCAGGAGATAAGAACCAGAGAGTTTCCATCTGCCAAACGCTTCCGATATCTCAGCACACCAAGAAGTGGATCCACCAACTTTCAGGTTCGGAGGAGGAATGGATCTTCGTCCGCTCACTCACACTCCACGATGATGGCAGACTCGTGGGGCCCGGAATGCAGGATCTTTTCAAAGCTCGCCACAGGTATCTTATCTGCGTCAAAATTCTGCGGGAGGAACGTGGTGTTCTAGATGCAACCGCAATCATACAGGAAGCTGCCAGGTAAACAAACAGTGTTTTGCTTGCGGCCAAATGGGCCACATGAGGAGGGATTGTCCGACACTTCGAGGACCTACTGGTGCTATTAGAGGAACAGGCAGGCGGACCGCAGGCATCGCTCCGACAAATGGATCATCAGGAGCTTTCGGCGGTCTGGCAACACATTTCGACCCACCATGACGCAGGCTTCAGTGCAACAGCCCAGGGTTCAAGGAAGGATGAATGCTTTAACCCAACAAGAAGCCCGGGCGTCTAACTCAATGGTGGAAGGTACTATTTATCTATCTGGAGTAATCGCTCGAGCATTATTTGATTCTGGTGCCACACATTCGTTTATTTCCTCATCTTTTGCCTCAAAAATTAATAAGATACCCGAACCCTTGAGCTTCCTACTGGCGGTATCCACACCTGTAGGCACAACTTTGATTACTGATGTATATTATAAGGGGTGTGAATTTGTCATAGGAGAAATGAACACACAGGCAGACTTAATCAAACTAGGAGAGATGGAATATGATATCATCCTAGGAATGGATTGGTTATCAACACATCATGCACATGTAGACTGCCATCAAAAGAAAATAATCTTCAAAATACCAGGGACCCCAGGATATGTGTTCGAAGGGACAAGGAATAAAGTTAGCATTCCTGTGATCTCAGCCTTAAAAGCCACCAAATTATTACGACATGGATGTCAAGGATTTTTGGCAACAGTATTAGCCAAGGAGAAAGAGGAAGTGAGAATAGAAGACATAACTGTTGTAAGAGAATACCCTGATGTGTTTCCTGAAGAATTGCCAGGCTTACCTCCGGACAGGGAAGTAGAATTCTCTATTGATCTTTTACCTGGAACAGGACCAATATCAAAAGCTCCCTATAGAATGGCACCAGCAGAAATGAAAGAATTAAAGGAACAATTAGAAGAATTATTAGGCCTGGGATTTATTCGGCCAAGTGTATCACCCTGGGGTGCTCCTGTATTATTTGTAAAGAAGAAGGATGGAAGTATGAGACTGTGCATAGATTACAGGGAGTTGAATAAAGTCACTATCAAGAATAGATACCCACTTCCGAGGATAGATGATCTTTTTGACCAGCTTCAGGGTGCAAGTGTATTTCCAAAATGGATTTAAGATCTGGATATCATCAATTGAAAATCAAATCAGAGGATGTCCCTAAAACAGCCTTTAGAACCAGATATGGGCATTATGAATTTCTGGTAATGCCATTTGGACTGACCAATGCCCCAGCCGCATTTATGGATCTAATGAATAGAATCTTTCAGCCATATTTAGATAAATTTGTGGTGGTATTCATTGATGACATTCTAGTCTACTCAAGAAACTCGGAAGAACACGAAGAGCATTTGAGAATAGTTTTGCAGTTGTTGAGGGAAAGGCAACTTTATGCAAAATTCAAAAAGTGTGAGTTCTGGCTAGAAAAAGTTGGATTCCTTGGTCATATTATTACTAAAGAAGGAATATCGGTGGATCCAGCAAAGATAGAAGCAATTGAGAATTGGCCCAGACCTACCAATGTCTCTGAAGTACGAAGTTTCTTGGGACTGGCCGGGTATTATCGAAGGTTTGTGGAGGGATTTTCCAGGATTGCGGCACCATTGTCACAATTGACCAAGAAAAATCTCAAATTTCTTTGGGGGGAAAGTCAGGAGGAGAGTTTTCAAGAATTGAAGAATAAGTTAACTTCGGCCCCAATCCTAGCCATGCCCTCTGGAACTGAAGGATATGTTATATACAGTGATGCATCAAAGTCGGGACTGGGTTGCGTATTAATGCAGCATGGAAGAGTAATTGCATATGCCTCCAGGCAACTTAAAAACCATGAGAAGAACTATCCCACCCATGACTTGGAACTGGCTGCAGTTATATTTGCTCTAAAAATTTGGCGACATTATTTATATGGTGTGTCATGTGATATATATACAGACCATAAGAGCCTGAAGTATATATTTACTCAAAAAGAATTGAATATGCGCCAAAGAAGATGGTTGGAACTAATGAAAGATTATGATTTGAATATTCACTATCACCCTGGGAAAGCCAATGTAGTAGCAGATGCGCTTAGCCGAAAATCAGAGGGATCTCTAGCTACATTATTAACTCAACAAGCCAATTTGTTAAAGGAGATAGAGAGAATGCAGATTGAGGTTCAACCAAAGGAGATCATTAATAGAAATAGTCAGATGAATCAGGTTAGAGTGGAATTTGATCTTTATGATAAGATCCATCAGGCACAACAAAATGATGAACAGTCAGTTAAGAACTTTGAGAAAGTGCTAAAGGGTGAAACACAAGACTTCATCATTGATAAAGGGTTTCTGAAGAAGGGAAACCGGGTATGTGTACCTTCCAACTTCGAACTCAAGGAACAAATTATGAAGGAAGCCCATTGCACTCCTTACACAGCTCATCCTGGGGCAACTAAAATGTATCAAGATCTGCGAACAAATTTTTGGTGGGAAGGGATGAAGGATGACATAGCAAGGTTCGTGCAGAAATGCCTAATATGTCAACAAATTAAAGCAGAACATAAGAAGCCCCCGGGACTGCTAATGCCACTACAGGTTCCTGAATGGAAATGGAATCATATTACTATGGATTTTGTGTCAGGACTTCCAAGTCTTCTCGCGGACATGATGCTATATAGGTGATAGTTGACCGACTCACTAAGTCCACACATTTCCTACCCATTCGGTTGGATTATTCAATGGATAAGTTAGCACAGATCTATCTTCAGGAGATAATTAGAATTCATGGAGTGCCTGAAACCATTGTGTCAGACCGAGACCCTCGGTTCCAGTCCAGATTCTGGATCAGTTTAGCTAAAGCTCTGGGAACCAAGCTTCACCTTAGCACAGCAGCGCACCCGCAAACTGATGGGCAGTCTGAGAGGACTATTCAAATCTTAGAAGATATGCTGAGAGCTTGTACATTAGATTTTGGGGGTAATTGGGAGAAGCATCTATCCTTAGTGGAGTTCGCATATAACAACAGCTACCAGTCCACTATAGGGATGCCACCCTTCGAAGCCTTGTATGGAAGGAAGTGTCGATCACCCATTTGTTGGGAAGAAGTGGGAGATCGAAGGTTACTGGGTCCAGACCTGGTCCAAGAAACTACAGAAAAGATACAGACAATAAGGAAAAGGATGAGTGCAGCTCAAAGCAGACAGAAAGCATATGCAGATCAACGTCGGAGACCCCTGGAATTTACAGAGGGAGATAAGGTTTTCCTGAAGATATCTCCGATGAAGGGAGTAGTGCGCATTGGCAAGAGAAGCAAATTGGGACCTCGGTATGTTGGACCTTTTGAAATTTTGGAAAGAATTGGACCATTGGCCTATCGGTTAGCCTTACCCCCTGAGATGGAAAAAGTGCACAATGTGTTCCATGTATCACAGCTAAGGAAATACATACCCGATCCCAATCATGTCCTTAAATATTCGCCACTACAAATTCAAGAAGATCTGTCATATGCAGTGGAGCCGGTGCAAATTCTTGACCGTAAAGAGAAACAATTGAGAAACAAGGTGATTCCCTTAGTGAAAGTTTTGTGGAGAAGTCAAAAGCTGGAAGAAATTACATGGGAACCGGAGGAAGAAATGCAAAGATCTCATCCGCAACTATTTCAAGGTACGTTAAGTTTCGGGACGAAACTCTTTTAAGGAGGGTAGTATTGTAAAACCCGACTTAAATAAATTCGGATTATAGTCTAAATAAATTTCATTTAACCGGTGTATCAATCATGTTTAAACTTGATCCTAAAAAAAAAAAAAAAAATACTAGATGTAAATAGAGATGTATATATATATATATATATGCATTAGTATTCTCCTTGGTACATTTTAATAATATGTATTTGATACATATTTATTAAAGGTATAATATTTGTAAATACTAATACCTAATCATAAGATAAATACCTAAAATAACTTTTTCCAAAAATATGTAAATTAGAGGTGTGTTGGCAAATTTGTGTGCAAATGAGAGGTGAGGTGGGCTTTAATTGAGATGTCTTGGAAATTTCAAAGAGAGGTGGCAAGTTTTAACAACTTTAGGAATATAAAAGAATTGGGGAAAATAATTTTTTTTACAAATTAACCTAATTATTCCCAAAAAAAAAAAAAAAAACCACTATCTCTTCTTCTTCTTCTTCTTTCGTTGGCTGAGAAACAAACCCACCCAAAATTTCTTTTCTCCTCTTTGATCCAAACCCTCTCTCTCTCCTTGATCTCTCTTTCTCTCTCTCTTTCTCTCTCTCTCGCTCTCTCTCGTCCACCCTAGCCGCGCCAGCAACGGGCGGCGGCCAGGGCGGCCACGCAGCGCGCGCGGCCAGCGAGCGGGGCGCGCGGCCTGCGAGCAAGCGCGCGCGGCCAGCGAACAGGCGCGGGCGGCCCAGGGAGCGCGCGGGCGGCACCAGGGAGCGTGCGGGCGGCGCCGGGGAGGAGGAAAAAAGGGGATTTTCGAGTTGGGTTCCGGGGAATCCGCGAATTGGATCGGATTCAGGATTCTTCAAGAAAGAATTGGGGAAAAACAGATTGTTATTTAAAGGTAAAAACCCTAGAAATTCTTAAATAAAGTTAGATGTTTTTATCATTGTTTAACTTAGGAAATTATGAATTCTAGGGCTTGTTCCGGCGGGCGAAATAGGCGGTGTGCTTCGCAAAGACGATTGTCAAACAAAGTGAGTAAATTAACTTCTATCTAATTAGAATTTAATCAAGACAAGAATTTGGATGAGTCATGGTTGTGATATTTTAAGTTCTTGCTATTGGTTTGTATAATTGATAGCAAAAATCAACAAATTGACCTTATGTTCTAAGACTGCCAAATCTGTTAAAATATGTTAACTGAAAGTTTCAGTCCGGTTTGTTGTATTCTTTGAAATGAAGTATATCATGTTATATACCGTTAGAAAGGTGAAGAAGTCTAGTTTCTAATGGTCTTGACCGTGTCCCAATTGGATTCCTATGCAATGAATTATCATCAATTTACGATTGAGGGTCGAGTCTAAGAATGCGAATTTTGGTAAGTCCTAAACTTAAGTTGAACACACAGACTTGTTCCTATAACAACTAGTTATTATAAATCATAATTTCAGTGGTGATTAATAAAAATAAGTATAACATAACTAATCTTAATCTCCTCTTAGTTAAAAAGGTGTTAAGAACATGGATAGTAACTAAAAGTATTTGGTGAACTAGAAATTTTGTAAGGGTGGCCATGAACTCACTAATATTATACATAAACTCATTCATATTATACCTCAGTACTTAACCTGAAATCTTGTTTTGGATTATGGAATCATGTGCTATTGATTAAATTATGATGGTGATTAGTCATTAGTTTCTAATCAAGAATGAGATTATGTGGCCGTAGTTAAGTATGATTGATGGCCATGTACAAATGGTATGCTTAAAAACTTGCAACAATCAAGTAGACCTACTATGAGCCTTAATCCAAACCCTATGAACTTGATTCTGTGTGATATGATGGTATGTGTATAAATGTATTTATGATATTGATGTGCATATGTAGATATGTATTGACATTTTGTTTATGCGGAGGAAGGGGCCGTGTGAGAACAGGTAGGAGGGGGAAGACGGTGAAATTTGCTTTATGCAATATATGTATATATTATTGGAGGAAGGGGCCGTGTGAGAACCGGCAGAAGGGGGAAGACGGTGATAACGTTATTTTAGTATTTGTGTATATTTATATGTTATTTGGAGGAAGGGGCCGAGCGCGAACCGGTAGGAGGGGGAAGACGGTGAAAATTATATTATGTGTATGAATATAATATATATATATATATTAATTGGAGGAAGGGGCCGAGCGAGAACCGGCAGGAGGGGGAAGACGGTGGTAATTATATTCATTTCTACTATGTGCTAAAGTGTAAAAATAATAAGCTTTATTAAATTTTTCATGGTAGTTGAGACATCTAACTTAAAATGGGGATATGTAATAGCACAATGGAAACCAATTTAGTAAACTTATGTATCAACTTAAATTTAAATTGGCATATGGAAATTAGATTCGTATATTTTAAATGGTTTACTCACTGAGCTTTCCAGCTCATGTCTATTCATGTTGTAAATTTCAGGTTTGGACAAGGGTAAGAAGCCAATGTAGGTTCTAAATCATATGGATATGGAGTGATCGACCTTCTTATATCATGCTTGTGTTTAATATTTACTTCATATTGTGTTTACTTTTGAAATGGCTTATTGTATCTATATAATGGGAACTTGAGGTATGAAAAGTAAATTTTGGGTGTTGGGAATGTAAGTATAAGTCTATGTGTGACTTCTGAATGTAAACTTGGTAAGTTACTTTGATATCATGTATGAAGAATTTGGAAAATGTTATGGTGATTATGTTGTATTGTGGGAAAGAGCTTTGTAACTCTTTTGGTGTTTGATGGATAAATGTGAGATTATGTAAGGAAATTTTATTTTAATTATGTTGATAAGTAGGCAAAGTGTGCCGAAATGCTTTATTGGAAGTATTGTGTCCATTGTGGACAATATATGTTGTGGTGTATTTTGGCATGGTTTATATTTTAGGGGAGGTGCTGCCGAAATTTCGAAGAAATATTATTGAGTTAGTTCAATACTATAAGAAATTACTGGGACCGTTACAGATTTTGTGATTGTTGCTCGGACTCACACATACTCATTTTCAAGATTGATAGTTTTCTATTTTGAACTGCTGGAACTGAGTATGAATCTTGAAAATATTATGGACAAGGTGGATAGGGAGGACAAGTTAGTTGAAAATTGGACTCGGGGGAGGTGATCCCCATTGACTTTGTGAAGAGTTGAAATTATTTTAGAAATTATGGTCATAAGATTGGGGGCATGGGTCATATTGATTCGGATAAGACCAATCCGGCACACTATGTAGGTTAAAGTTATGATATGCGGGTTGGTAATATCCAAAAAAGAGGTCGGGGCGTAATATAGATTACCATTAAAATTGAAAAAATTATTATTATAAGCCATATCACACATGAAATGTCAAATACAAACAAAGAAAAATAAACAAATAAGTAAACAAATAAAAAGAAAAAATCTAACCTAAATTAGGGTAAATCTTAGACCTAGACGACTCCTAACAGGTTAAACTGTCTACGAGGGGTATATTGCTGAATCTGACTACAAGTTAATCGGCCAGGTAGGGGCAAGATTGGTGGGAGGTATCTGTGCTTAAAGCAACGGGTCTAATTATGCCAATCCACCAGCCTTCAGGGTTTCGTCCTTCAATCCCCAACCTTAAACACGGATTGGGCAAAAGTTACATTCAAATCAACTTCCCCCTTAAGTCAGTCTCCTATTTGAGTCCGAGATGTCCTTAGGGCCAACGTCTACTCAGTTTTAGTTAGGCTTGGGTTAGTGAGTGAGGAGATTGTTTGTGGGCTAAGGGAGGGTAATGACTTCCCCGCCTAAACTTGTTTATAGGACAAGCCCTAAATCAATTTAGTGCAGTGTACAAGTATATAGAAAAAGTAACACTCAAGCAATATTTCATACAAGAATGAACCTTATACTAATTGCTATGCACACATACCTTGGCTCCAGCACTCTTCAACAGTAATAGAAAATGTAACGAAATAGACACGTGCTTAAATGCAAAGTCTAAATCATTTTTAGCATTTACAATCAATCTTTTACTATTCTTGTTAGAAATGTACGTATAGTGAGTCAAACAAGAAAATAAATAGTTACATATATTAAACTTTACAATTCAGCCAACCTGCAAAAATACAGGTTAGTAGTTCACTCAGATTGCCACATGAATGTAGCAAATCTAAGGGCTTCTGGGCTCTACTTTCTTGAGGAGAGTCTGTAGGCTGTCTAAAAATCACTAAAAGACAAGTCATTAAAAAGCAGAGTTTCAAGTTCTGGACACGAAGGCTCAGCACCAAGGCGCGAGAGTCCAACACCCGCGTCTCAACATCAAGGCGCGTAGGCTCGACACCCGCGTCTCAACCTCAAGGCGCGTGGGCTCGACACCCGCGTCCCAACATCAAGGCGCGTGGGCTCGACACCCGCGTCTCAACCTCAAGGCGCGTGGGCTCGACACCCGCGTCTTAACCTCAAGGCGCGTGGGCTCGACACCCATGTCTCAGCATCAAGGCGCGTGGGCTCGACACCCGCGTCTCAGCATCAAGGCGCGAGGGTCCAAACCCGCGCCTCGGTTATAACCGCCCTGTTTATTGGGCCAGTCACCGCCCACATAGCGGGGAAGTGGGGAAGTTGGCCCCTCATCGTGGAGCATTTTTAGGGGACACGTTCACCCCCTAGGACCTCTATAAATAGCCTCGTTTGCTATGAGGTCGAGGCAATCAGAAGAGAGGAGATAGACACAAGGGCGATCAGAAAGGCATCTGGCATCAAGAGGATCAGAAGATCACAGAGAGAGACAGACCGAGACAGGAGAGAGTTCAACTCTTCGTCAAGCTCGCTGCGTACGAGTTGTTCTTTGCCTACCTTCTCTTTGAGAGTTTTGGTAGACAGAGCTGTGCTACTCCCTCTACCAGCCAAAGAGAAGATTCCCTGACGATCCCGACGGTCATCCGATCAACGGAGAACAAGATTCATTCTCCACCGCCACACGAAGAACCCAGCACTAAACAAAGGGAGGATTCAAGACTCAACATCCTCCCTCCCTTGTAACTGGAAGGAAAAAGCAGTTTTGTTGTAATTTTTTCACCTGATTCAAGGAAAATTTTACAGTAAAGACTTCTTTCTCTTTTTTCCGGCGCGTACAAGAGATGGCGACTCCGCTGGGAACTATATTTGTCACTGATGAGCAAATCGTGGCGCAGGATGACGTCCTCCGTAAGGGGAAGATGGTCGAATCGCTCATTGTCGAGTTCGACCAGGCGAAGTACGAAGAGTTTCTCTCTTCCGGCTCCAAGAGCCCAAAGACCCGCGTCTGCTGCCGGGTCTCGACGGGGAATGGCCCCGAGGCCCGATCTGTGGCTCTCTCGGGCGCTGCTGCTGCCAACTGTGCCAAGCAAGGTACACGCGCCAACGCCTCTCAGAAGGCCCGCGTGGTCCCAGGCACAACTGCCTTTGCGACCAACCGCGTCGCACAGAACACCCGCGTCAGCGTCTCTCAGGAGACCCGCGTGGTTAAAATCTCTGATGTTCAGCATCAGGATGTTGTTGGTCTCTCTCCACCTCCGCGACGCAACCGGAACGCTGAGCGTCGACAGAGGAGACGTGCGTGCCAGCTGCAAGTTGGAACCTCTGGTTGTCTGACTGAGGCTGGACGCAGCATACAAACTGGCGCCTTGCTCGCGCCCCGCGAAGTCCGCGTTTGGCGGCCCAAACGCGAGATTCCTTCAGTTAGGTCCTCTGAGGACCAACTCACCAAACGCCAAGGTGAAGCCTCTGCGCCTTGTCAAGCACAAGAGGCACGCGCCTATAGACGTGGGGCCCAGCAGCCCACTCTCTCTCAAGTGTCTCTGCCCCGACACACCAAGCAGCAACGCGACAGGTGCGTCTTGTCTCAACAGAGACGCCAGACGCGTGCTGTACAGCTGCGGCGCGAGAACCGCGTCCCTGAAGCCTGCGTCCAGGCTGTACAGCACATGGATGCCTCCCGTCTTCGACGTTGCGAGGCTAATCTTTTCAATCCCCCTCCCATGAACTTGAGGGATTATTTGACGAAGAAAAGAAGTGTCAATCAGGCCACTTCGTCGTGTTGCTGCCAACGACTCATCCATATGCTCTCTGAGTGCCGTCGCGGATCAGGCGTACATCAGCAGTCTTTAGTCAGACAGCTGACCCTGATTCCCCCGTCAGCTAAAAGAAGACGCTCCCACAGAAGGAGAACCTTCTCTGACGTTGAGTACCCGGAGCTCACGGCGAATATGACAAGCAGGAGCAAGGGAAAACAACCTGCAGTCAGCTCAGATGAGTCTGACTCTGAACCGGAAGGAGTGTATCGACACACTCGCACCCGGACTGGGGCCATTCCCCCAATTGACTATAATGCCTTAGCCCATGGCATTAAAGTGAATGATTCTCACTCCGCCGTAGCGGAATCGAGGGCTTCGAACTCTTCCGTCGAGAAGGAGACCTCCGCCTACATGACAGGCACTTCTGAGGAGACGGCCAAACGTTTAGAATAGATCCAGAAGGCACAAATGGATATGATTCTTTCTCAGTAGGAATCTATCAACTCTCTTAAGCAGGCAATTGCACAGCTGCTCGAAGACAGGAGGAGGTCTCCTCCTAAAAAGTCAAAGGGCAAAGGGAGAAAGGGAGAAAGTTCATCTTCCGAACCTTCTGAGGAGACGCGGCGATCTACTTCCGGCTCGTCCAAGTCCTCGTCGCAAGTAAAGGGCGACCAAGACCCGGGGAAGGCTCATGCTAAAAGAATGAGTCAACTGGAGCGACGCCTCGAGGCCCTTGCCAATCGCAAAGACCTCCAAGAAGTAGGAGTGGTCCGGCCCTACCCGGCTGAATGGGACTTGGTTCCGTACCCGCCCAAGTTCAAAGCTCCAACTCTCCAAGCCTTCGATGGGAAGGGGTCACCCAACCAGCACATCTACTACTTCAAATCCCAAACCGGAATGTAGTAGACAACGACGCCATCCAGGCGCGTCTGTTCATCGGCACCCTGAAAGGGTTGGCCTTTGAATGGTTCATGAAGCTCCCAGAAGGTTCTATCAAGAACTGGGGCGATTTGGAGAAGCTGTTCTTAACACGCTTCTTTGAAGATGACTCGGAAGTCACGATGCCCACCCTTTTGGCTACTAAACAGCGAAAGGGAGAGTCCGTTAAGTCTTTCGTGGAAAGGTTTCGGAACGTGGCACTCCGGTGTCCAAGCGGTATGACCCAGGCCACCCTGGTGGAAACATGCCGCCACAATCTCCAGACCTCACTCCTTGCTCAAATAGGAGTTACTGAAAGCCGCACCTAGAAGCAATTAGTCCAACAAGGTGAACAGGCTGAGGAGATTGTCGCCCGCGTCAGAGCGGAGGAAGGTAATCCTAGGCCGGAAAGGTCGACAAGGCGTGCGCCAGACACATCCCTCCAAACAAAGCGGAAGGATAATTTGGCAACGGAGACCAAATCTCCCGCCAAACCTCAATCAGGCAAGGCGAGTGGCTCTTCAAGTCAGCCTCGCGCCAACAAGCAATATTCCTTCAAGGAGGAACATGTCGATTCACTCTTTAAACTACTCAACAAGAGCAACTGTAACACCCCGCTCCCAGAATACGTACTTAGTTGCGTATTCAGATTTTTCGATCATATTTTTCGATTTACTTCCTGTATTTGTTTTGTATTATGAATTCTTTATATGATTATTTTGTCTTGGATCCGGATTCACGGACTCGGAGTCAGCTCTGATCTGAACCGAGAACCCGATCCTAGTGAATTGCTTGATTTGGACATTCTGGTATTCCGATTTGACCGGTTTCAGTTTTAAACATCGTTTTCCAATACTTTATATTTCTATGATTTTTTGGAATTTTTCAGAATTTATCAAAATCCGGCCGACCCGGTGTAGACCGGTATCGGCGGTTGACTTCCAGATTTTTAATTTGAAAACGGGATTTTATTTCTGAAAACCGATTTCATATTATTCCTCAGGATGACGTTTTCTACCTCTGGGTATTTTTGGGGATTTTTCTGGAGCAGTCGATATTTCGCGACTATATTATAATATTATTTTTTTAACCTCTTCTTTTCTTTCTTTCTTTCCTTCTCTCTTTTCACCAACACTCCAGCCTACTCCTCCACGTGGGCGCCACCTACCCCTTTCCCATCAATCCCTTCACTCCATCACATCCCTCTTCTTTTCTTTTTCTTTTCTTTTTCTTTTTCTTTTTTTATCTTTTCTTTCTCCCTTCTCTTCTCTTCTCTTCTTTCTTCTTCTTCTTCTTCTTCTTCTCCATGAGCAGCCGACGCCCAAGCCCCAGCTTCCCCTCCGGCGATCGCCGGCGAAGAGGACCCCATCTCCGGCGCCGAGCTTCCTCTCCTCCATCTCCAACAACACCATCACCCCATCTCCTTCCTCCTCAAAACCACCATCAAAATTCACCCTCTTCTTCTTCCTCATTCCTTCCAATTAACCTCTACCACCACCTTCTTTCCCACCAAAACACCACCCCCACAACATCCAACTCCTCCTCCTCCTCCCATCCCTTCTAATTTCTCCACCACCAAAACCCAATCTCCACCCTTCCCTCTTCTCTTTGGGGTGGCCGGAGCCACCCCCCGGATTCGGCGCCGCCGACGGCCTGTCGGCGGTCGCAGGCGACCAGGGGGCCACCCGGGGCCCCCTGTGCGTGACCTGAGAGGGGGGCAACAGCCCCCCTCTCTTTTCCTTTGCTGGAGGGGGGCACAGCCCCCTCCCTTTCTCTGTTGAGGGGGCAGCTGCCCCCTCTTTCTCCTCCTCTCTCCTGGGGAGTGGCCGGCGCCACTCCCCTGCCGGTGGCCGGCGCCGCCCGGCGCCGCCACCTGGCCGGTGGCCAGGCCGAGCGCCCCCAGAGGGGGGCGCTGTGCTGTGAGAGAGGGGCAACCGCCCCCCTTCTCTCTCTTTCTCTCTCCTGTTGACTCTCTCTCTCTCACCTGCCCTCTCTCTCTCCACATTTTCTCTCTCTCTTTCCTAATTCACTCTCTCCTCTCTCTCCAGATTATCTCTCTCTCTAAATCTCCCTCCTCTTTGTGTATTGCTGACGCGGATCTCACCCCCGCGTCCCGATAACCCCTAACGTGGATCTTCGCGTTCTTGGCATCGGTTCAACGCGGCCTTCGCGTTCTTGTATCGACGCAGCGCGGAGTTCAGGCCCGCGTCTGTGTCCCTCTCGTGTCGACACGACGCGGAGATAATACCCGCGTCTGTGTTCTCCTCGTGCCCTGACTTGAACGCGGGTCTCAAACCCCGCGTTCGTGGCATCTTCGCGACGCGACTCCCGCGTCTGTGATTACCGCGTCTGCTATTCCCGCGACGCGACCCCGCGTCTGCGACCCCCGCGTCTCACTCTCATAAACCCGCGTCTCCTTGTGTCTCTTTCTCTCTCCTCTTCACTTTCTCTCTCTAAATATTTATATTTTATTTATGGCGCGTGCGCGAGTTCCATGGATTTCGGACTTTTCGGCATTCCGGTGATTTAGGCGAGTGTCCTCGCTCTCGCCTCCATTTGGGTTTCCCCGCTTTGTCGGGACGACATGTATTTTATTCCATGTTTTCATGTATTATGTATTGGGCTGAGTCCCTGTATCTGTGTATGGCCGAGTGCCAATGACTGGACATGTATTGCTCTGTGACGAATGCTTGTATTAGGGTAGTTTCATTCTTGTACATATACCATGCCTGTGATGTATTTTACTGCTTTATACTATGCGTGGCCGACCCTTCAGCCTCCGGTCACTCACTATCTCGAAAGAGACGTGATTGGGACCGTCAGGTTTCTCTGGACCCTTCAGCCTCCGGTCTCTCACTATCTCGAAGGAGACGTGATTGGGACCGTCAGGTTTCTCAGCTCCGTCTGGTGAGCATACTTAGCGCTCAGCGCTTTATTCACTAAATTCGTTTAGGCGAGATGCTGCCGGATTTTCTACTCGTATCTTAAACCGAGTTGTCCCGGTAACCTCGCAGAGCGCATTAGTGTCTAAACTCTGTTCGCTGCCTGTGCCTCCAGCTTGTTCAGCTCCGCCTGGTTATCATGATCAGCGTTCAGCACTTTACCACTAGATTCGTCTAGGCGAGATGCTGCCGGAATTCCTACTCGCACCTTAATGTTGGCCCAAAGGCCTATCACCCTAGTTTTGATGATGATCAACTCATGAAGTTATGATTTCTAATGATCTTGTGTTTAATTAGTGACAGATTCTTTATCAAGATCTTAGTAGGTGCAAAGCTCAACAAAGGATAAATTGTCAAGATTTAGAGCTTGCATGATGTGATTCAAGGAGCTTTTGGATCAAGCTTGGACCAAGTCAAGAAGATGAGAAGCCTTCAAGTGAAGACTTCAAGAAGATGAAGACTTATGTCTAGGTATAAGATTTTTATTTGTTTTAGATAAAAATGTAAAGGATAGAATAGATTGGTGGATTGCTCAAGTCATATCACACACCACTCTTGATAGAATTGTTTTCATGATAAAAATTTCATTTCATAAAAGATTTTCTAGTTAAGAAAAGATTTTCATTGTGACAAAATTCTTTTTGGTTCTTGGTATTTCAAGTTTACATATCTTATATCCAAAACCATGTTTAGGCCTATTATCAAAAACTAGATATCACATCTTGATTGTGTAGTGGATCATATCCATACACACTATGCTTTAAAGTATATCTTGTTTTTGTATTTGATGAAAATTTGGAAAAACATGTTGTTTTAGAAAAAACAGTTTTTATTATGAGCCAATATTTTCAAGTTACAATAAATAGTCAAATCTTTAATAACATGCCTTGATTTTGTGCAAGCATGTTTCTATATCATAAAACTATTTTTTGTAGAATTTCTAAGTATTTATGGGATTTTTTATTTAGCCAAAAAGACCAATCTTTAATCCCAAATTTTTCAGGTTCTGGCAGTTCTGATTTTTCAGAACTGACAGTGGCCGGTCGACCGGGTCGGTCGACCGGACGTGCACAGACGTGCACGCCTGTGTGCACTGGAGAACGGTCGACCGGACCGGTCGACCGCTTCAGAGAGCTTTGCTCTCAGGAAATCTCGGTCGACCGGGCCGGTCGACCGACAGAGAGTTTACTCTCTTCTCCAGTTGCTCGGTCGACCGGGTCGGTCGACCGGAGGCTGCAACGGTCGGATTTTGACCGTTGTCGGTCGACCGGAACCGGTCGACCGGAAGCTCTGACAGAGCCCAACGGTCAGATTTTTCTGGCCTCTATAAAAGGGGGTTTTGTCATTGTTTTGAGCCAAGATTTTTGGAGACCTTAGAGCTAGTTTTTCCCAGTCTTTCTGAAGGGTTTTTTCTCCACAAAATTAGAGTCAATACTTCCAATTAAAAGGAGAGTTTTATCAAAGAGTGTAAAAGAGATTTTCTTGTGTTTTTCACCAAAGATTCTTTCCTTGCTTTCTCACACAAACACTTGAGCATCCATTGAGCTATTCATCCTATAGGTGTTGTAGTGAGAGTTTTTGTAGGTGATCAAGTGTTTAGATCACCAAGATTTCATCTTGTTCTTTGAGGAGACGGGCAAGTGTGCTCGTTGTGGTGTGGAGTTCGGGTGTGAACTCTTGTAGTGCGAGGTGCGGCCTCGGCGAGTCGGTGGACTTGCGTGTGTAAGGGACTTGGGAGTCCGAGAGATTGTAGGTGTTGCGGCACCAAGGAGAGATCCGGTTGGATCGTGCATAGTGAAAATCCTTCGTGTGTCGAAGGCGGGGATGTAGAGCAAGTGTGCTCGAACCTCGAAACATACCCTTGTGTTTGCGATTGCTCACTCTTGTTCTCTTTCTCACTTAGTCTCTTTTATATCTTGCATTACTTACATTGTCTTTACTTTACATGCTTGATATACCCTTGTGCTTATATTGTTATATACTTACGTGGGATTGCTTGTTAACACTAGTATTCAACCAAGAGAGCCAACGCGGCACCTCAACCCATTCAAGGGGAATCTAGAGGAGCTTGTCCAGAACCTCGCAAGGGGAATTCGGCAACACTCTTGAGTTATACATAAGTGTTTAATTAAAAGAAGTTTTAATTGGTCATAATTATTTTAACTTCCGCATTATTTGTTCATAAGTGACCATTAGATTAGCCCATCACCTATTCACCCCCCCTCTAGGTGATCTTACAATTGGTATCAGAGCTAGTGCTCTTGATATTGGGTCTAACAACCTAAGAGTTAAAGATCCTCCTTTTAGGCTAATCACAATATTTTTGTACACACACACCTCACCATGGACTTCATGTCACCACCCACCTTTGATATTCTTAACATCCAAACTTGGAAGGTTAAGATGTCATTGTACCTCAAGGCCTTAGGAATTCATGCTTATCTTGCTACTACTAATAATGATTATTGTTCAAATAGCAAGTACATTGAGGCTAATGCAAAAGCCCTTCATGCTCTTAAATGTACCCTAAATGATGATTATTTATCTAGGGTTTCTAACATTGAATCGGCTTTTGTAGCTTGGAACATCATCACCTCCCTTGGCGAAAAGGATCTATATTATGCCGGGAGCGATTCGGATGTTGGAAGCGACACCTCCAACAAGTGCTACATGGTCCAAGGGGATAACCCCCTTGAGGTAAACTCCGAATCCGAGGATGAGGATGTTAATATGTCATATGATGAGCTCAATACATTTTGCCAATTATTGCTTGAGAAATATGACATGATAAAAAGAATAATAAAATTTGAAAAAGGACATTGCTTGCATGCATATAGAACAAGATTCTTTTAAATCTAACATTGCATGCTTAGAAAAAGAGAATAATGATTTGAAAAAGAATTTTGATTGCATGCTAAGAGAGAATGATTCTTTTAAAACTAAAATAGCATGTATTGAAAAAGAAAACAATATTTTGAAAAATGAGAATGTTTCCCTTATGTCTAAATTAAATGATTTATGTGAAGGGAATATGTTTTTGAAAAATAAAATTGCTTTGGTGGAAACTCAAAAGGAAGTTGTTTTTCAAGAAAATATTACTTTGAAAAGAAAATTTGTTGAAAAAGAAAAGGAATTTGTTTCACAAAAGAAAAAGAAAAATGATCATATATCTCATCATGCTTTACATGCCACCACTAATGAGATTAAAGATTTGAAAAATAAAATGAATAATTTGAGTTCAACCTTGAACTCTTGTGCATTCAATCATTCTAAATTGGAGTCCTTGTTTTCAAAGAAACAAACTCCTTCCTCTCATGCACATCATCATGCTCATGCTTATGTTGCACAACATGATCACACTCCTACACATAAGCATACTAAGGTGTACGTTTGTACACATTGTGGCCGCAAAGGCCATTTAAGAAAATATTGTTATGATAGATTAGGTCATTTCAATTTTGCCAAGAATAAGAATTTTTGGGTGCCTTACAACAAGACTAACCTCAAAGGATCCAAGAAAATATGGGTACCAAAACCCCCACCCTTTGATTTTGATGTAGGTGAGGGCTCTCACAAAACGTGAGAGATTTGGTGCCTTGATGGTGGGTGCATTTGAACTAAAATGACACATACTTGAAGCACCGCTATCAAGGAATTTTGGTGGGTCAACCACCATGCTAGGAGCTTTGGAGTTGGTAACAACTTCTAAACTCCTATTTTAGTTATGTACATGCTTTTACTTTCATAATATCATTCATAGCATGTTCATGTTTTAAGATTTTATGTGCTTCATGTGGCATTTACATGCTTAAATGTAGAATATGTCAAAACCTGCATTTATACATATATGAATAGTGAACTACAATTGACTCATATATATTTGAACTTCATACTCATTTGTATCCACTATATGCATGTGTATAGGCTAGTTTTGATGATTCGGTCATTTATACTTGTTATGCCTATCTTTGATCTTACTTCATGTATATGTGTGTTTAATTCAAATCTAATAAATATACATGTATACCCCTTGAGTCATTTGCTTTCATGCAATATATATTGGACTCTTTTCATATTTGGGATATGTATGCATATTGTTAGAATTGGATAAATCATACATATACCTTGAAGATTAGTATTTTAAATAAATAATAATAAAAAAATGATTTTTCATGTTTTGATTTGTACAACAAAATGTGATCTTTTTGAGCTTGAATGACTATTTTCATGAAAATACCATTTACATAACCTTTGAACACTCATCTTTTATGATAAAAGATAATTTTTGAGCTTTATGGACTATGAGTGCTTGAACTTTTATGTATTTAGTATTATTCATGGAAAACATTTGACTTTGTATTTTTGAAGGATCTTTAACTAGTTTGTCAAAAATCCATTTAAACTAGTTATCTATTCTTCAAATTGATTCATATGATCCTATTTGTAATCATATGGATAAATTCTTTTGTATTTTCAAAATTTATTTGATGCTTCATGATTTGAATATTAGTTTAAATGTTAGCATTTGTCAACACTTGGATTTATACTTATACACATTATGGATCACAAATAAATCTATATATGAATGGTTTGAATGCTTATTTGTGCCCATTAGGTGTGTTAGTATAGCCTAAGTTTTGATGATTATTACATTTTAAACTTGTATTCCCATTTTGGATTTATGCTATGATCATGTGCTTTCATTTCATGTATATGTTTGTCTTGCTAAAATATTAAGATATACATGGATACCTCTTGAGTCATTTGCCTTTCATGCAAATCTATATATGGACTCAATTGTGTTTTAAGGATATGTATGTATACTTAATGTCTTGTCAAAACATACATATATCTTGAAATATAAATTTTAGTTTTTAATAAAAATTTTGTAATTTTTCAATAAAATTTTGTGATGGATTTCATGATTTCAAAATTTTAAGGAATATTGAGTTTTATTGCTATTTTTCATGATACCATGTTCCACATAACACTATCACACTCACTTCTTTTTGATATGGACTTTATGGATAGAGTGCTTTTTAGTGCCTTGTGTTTCATTGGTGTTTCATGAAAAACTTTTGACTTATTCCTTGATTGAAGGATTCCGTACTAGTTGTTAAACACCTTCATTTAACTAGTTCGAATTCTTCATGTGGTAGATTTTATGATATATACACCTAAGCTTAATTTCAATTGGTATCATTGAATATTTTCAATTGGTATCAATATGACCTCTTATTGTGTATACTCATATGTTGTTCTTTCATATATGTATGTATCTACTTAAATTGGTATACTCTTTTCATACATATATATGATTGTTGTGTGCTTGTATTAAAATGAATTATATTTCAAAGCACAATAGTTGTTAATGCTAAGCTTACTTCAAATCTTATTTATTTTAAAGCTTATGCATTGTATTTCAAAATTGGTATCAAAATTCAAAATTTAATTGTTCTACATTTGGTACCTTAAAAGAAAGTTGTGTATTTTAAGATATTTCAAAATTTTGTTTCATAAGAAAAGTTCAAATTTTGTCTTGTTCAAGAAATATTCAAAATTTTTGATTTGTATTTCCTATATGCAAGGAGAGCTTAACATCTCTCTTACATATGGATTCATGTTGAGTATATTATAAATTGAGGAGCTTGACAACTCTTCTTTATATGATATACGTGTGTAGGGGGAGCTTCACATCTCCTCTTATGCATTACATAATATGTGTTATGTGAGTTAGGGCTTGTCATCCCTTCTTCATGTAATGCATATGTGTAGGGAAGTTAACTTAGCGTCTTCCTCTTCATGAATGTATATCGCATATAAATCTTATTGATTGATTTGATTTTACCCTCCTTGATTTCCTTATTTTTGACAAAAAGGGGGAGAAAATGTATTTGATGCTTTGAACTTTGAACCCTTTGTTGATGATTGACAAAAAGGGGGAGAAGTATTTGAGTTATATGCATGATTTCCTTAAGGGGGAGAAGTATTTGTTCCTTACTTAAGGGAGAGAAAGATTTTGAGATGATTTTGAGTTTTTATACTTGTGCTTTTACTCATGCATCACAAGAAATAAAAGATTTGTTTTGTTTTACATGCATTCATTTGCATACATTTTTATGTGCTTCATTGAATATCTATTGCTTATTTATTATGCATGAGTTAAGGGGGAGCTTCTTTGAAGCTTTACTTTAATCCATGCATATATAACGTCATGAGTTTTGTCATCATCAAAAAGGGGGAGATTGTTGGCCCAAAGGCCTATCACCCTAGTTTTGATGATGATCAACTCATGAAGTTATGATTTCTAATGATCTTGTGTTTAATTAGTGACAGATTCTTTATCAAGATCTTAGTAGGTGCAAAGCTCAACAAAGGATAAATTGTCAAGATTTAGAGCTTGCATGATGTGATTCAAGGAACTTTTGGATCAAGCTTGGACCAAGTCAAGAAGATGAGAAGCCTTCAAGTGAAGACTTCAAGAAGATGAAGACTTGTGTCTAGGTATAAGATTTTTATTTGTTTTAGATAAAAATGTAAAGGATAGAATAGATTGGTGGATTGCTCAAGTCATATCACACACACACTCTTGATAGAATTGTTTTCATGATAAAAATTTCATTTCATAAAAGATTTTCTAGTTAAGAAAAGATTTTCATTGTGACAAAATTCTTTTTGGTTCTTGGTATTTCAAGTTACATATCTTATATCCAAAACCATGTTTAGGCCTATTGTCAAAAACTAGATATCACATCTTGATTGTGTAGTGGATCATATCCATACACACTATGCTTTAAAGTATATCTTGTTTTTGTATTTGATGAAAATTTGGAAAAACATGTTGTTTTAGAAAAACAGTTTTTATTACGAGCCAATATTTCCAAGTTACAATAAATAGTCAAATCTTTAATAACATGCCTTGATTTTGTGCAAGCATGTTTCTATATCATAAAACTATTTTTTGTAGAATTTCTAAGTATTTATGGGATTTTTTATTTAGCCAAAAAGACCAATCTTTAATCCCAAATTTTTCAGGTTCTGGCAGTTCTGATTTTTCAGAACTGACAGTGGCCGGTCGACCGGGTCGGTCGACCGGACGTGCACAGACGTGCACGCCTGTGTGCACTGGAGAACGGTCGACCGGAACGGTCGCCCGGTCGACCGACAGAGAGTTTACTCTCTTCTTCAGTTGCTCGGTCGACCGGGTCGGTCGACCGGAGGCTGCAACGGTCGGATTTTGACCGTTGCCGGTCGACCGGACCGGTCGACCGGAAGCTCTGACAGAGCCCAACGGTCAGATTTTTCTGGCCTCTATAAAAGGGGGTTTTGTCATTATTTGAGCCAAGATTTTTGGAGACCTTAGAGCTAGTTTTTCCCAGTCTTTCTGAAGGGTTTTTTCTCCACAAAATTAGAGTCAATACTTCCAATTAAAAGGAGAGTTTTATCAAAGAGTGTAAAAGAGATTTTCTTGTGTTTTTCACCAAAGATTCTTTCCTTGCTTTCTCACACAAACACTTGAGCATCCATTGAGCTATTCATCCTATAGGTGTTGTAGTGAGAGTTTTTGTAGGTGATCAAGTGTTTAGATCACCAAGATTTCATCTTGTTCTTTGAGGAGACGGGCAAGTGTGCTCGTTGTGGTGTGGAGTTCGGGTGTGAACTCTTGTAGTGCGAGGTGCGGCCTCGGCGAGTCGGTGGACTTGCGTGTGTAAGGGACTTGGGAGTCCGAGGGATTGTAGGTGTTGCGGCACCAAGGAGAGATCCGGTTGGATCGTGCATAGTGGAAATCCTTCGTGTGTCGAAGGCGGGGATGTAGAGCAAGTGTGCTCGAACCTCGAAACATACCTTGTGTTTGCGATTGCTCACTCTTGCTCTCTTTCTCACTTAGTCTCTTTTATATCTTGCATTACTTACATTGTCTTTACTTTACATGCTTGATATACCCTTGTGCTTATATTGTTATATACTTGCGTGGGATTGCTTGTTAACACTAGTATTCAACCAAGAGAGCCAACGCGGCACCTCAACCCATTCAAGGGGAATCTAGAGGAGCTTGTCCAGAGCCTCGCAAGGGAATTCGGCAACACTCTTGAGTTATACATAAGTGTTTAATTAAAAGAAGTTTTAATTGGTCATAATTGTTTTAACTTCCGCATTATTTGTTCATAAGTGACCATTAGATTAGCCATCACCTATTCACCCCCCCTCTAGGTGATCTTACACTTAAGCCGAGTTGTCCCGGTAATCATGCCAGACGCTCCAGTGTTAAATACTGTTTGCTGTCTGTACACTCCAGCTTGCTCAGCTCCGCTTGATTGTGCTCAGCTACTATTCTACCACATGCCCTGTTCTTACCTGACATGTTAATACTTGACATGCTTTATACATGCTACTATTTAACTCCTGTTTGTACCACCTGACAACTGTTGTGTTATCACCTAACACCATGACATGATACTACTTGGCAAGGCCCCTTGTTATGATATGACTTGCCACCGGATTATTATCAACCTCTTGACATGACTTGTTACCTGCCAAATATCATCCTCCTGTCATGCTATCACTTGACACCCGGCATGATATACTTGACCTGTGATTATCTCATTTACGGGAATACTATACTTGTTATCCTGCATTACATGCAGTGACTTGAATCTTGTACTTGTTATCCTGTATTATATATACAGTGACCTGAATCTGCAGTACTCATGTACTCCTGAACTCCTGATCCTGTCTTGTATCTGCTATTCCCGTAAATTTGATAACGACATAATAAATTATAAAAAGGAACAACTTGCATCGGGTCGGGGGAACTTGCAGCTATCAATATGTGTTCGTGTTTACAGTGGTACTAGGCATGTTGTGCAATTAAAATTTCCGGTCTGACCTGTGGGCCTCCAGGCGACCGAGGGGAGTGCTGGTTCCCTCCTTCTTGGTACCATCTTGATAAGGGCATGATATAAGACCCTCCTGAGGCCTTGCGGCCGGTTCCATACACCAGCGATGGAACGTCCTGGGTCGTGGTCCGGGCATGTACGGGACCCACTGTAAACATAGTTCGTTGATACTCCCGCTGGTTTCCAATAACAACCTGCTTTACTCGGATGTGGATATATGTGTGCTGGGACGCTAGTTCACATATCTAGACATCAGGGTAAGACGAGTAATAATAATAATAAAAGACGCCAACCATGGATCAGTTGTATGCTTTGCCGAGTTTACTTTCATCGGGTTTTACATCGGATTTTTGGTTTTATGGTTATTATTATATTTGCTGCTCATACCCTGCTTACCACTTGTATCCTATTCCACCAGTCTCCTATTCTTATCATATCATACCACGAGTACTTCCTGCTTGATATCACTTATCATGTCTACTTTCTCCTGCATGCTTCTGCTCACGACACGATTTTCAATGCATGTTTATAATTCGGTTTTATCGATACACTTGTACTTATCTCAGCACGCCATCTGGCTTTTGTATCACCACTCGCCTGGGGAGTTTCATCTGACTCCCCTGGATCCTCATGTCTAGGTCCTGGAGCTTGGAGCATGTCGGAGCTTGGAGCTTGTAGAATCCCAGTTGCTGACCTGTAATGCGCAGCGGCGGTAGCGTGAATCTCCAGCAGATCATCCAGAGCTCTATCCTTCCAGGCCCCTGTGTGCCTCTCGAGTTTTCCTTTTGTAAACTCGTGAGTGCCTGTATACTGTTCATACTTGTACATTTCTTGTAATCTCGCAATTGCGCATATCAGTGATGTAATATTTATGTAATATTGGATCACCTCAGGTGATAACTTTGTAATTGTACTCATATGTTGGAATGTATAATGCACCACTTGCTTCCGTACTCTGATTCTTGCCTGTACTGATGCTTAGCGTATATACGTGAGGGTATTTCTGACCTGCGTATATACGTCGCAGTAACGTCTCCGTACCCGCAGGATCGGGGCGTTACAGGGTGGTATCAGAGCCTAGGCTCTCGCATCCTCAGTACGTCCAGACGGCAAATTAATGGTAAAGAAATTTGCAACTGGAATGCATGAGTCTTGGTTATACAATCCAACTACAAGTACAGAGTTATCTATTTCTTGATCATCTTTCCTTTGATTCCTAATCCCTCCTATCTTTCCCCTGTTTTGGTTTTTCGAAGCCTTTATACCAACTTAAGATATGAATAAACTAGAGGGGTAGTGGCTGGTTCTAAATGAAGCTATGATATGATCTCTTCGGCCAATTCTATGAAGCTTGGGTATTCTCAAGATTGATCCCGATCGGGTGATCTTTCAGAAGTCAGTAGTCGGGATTCTCCACGGGTATTCTATATTCTCGGTTATATCTTTCAGAGTGATCGATGCCTGGTATTCGGAATTCTCAATTATCGGTCTTCTTTATTATGCTCAAGACTATCAGGGTTTTCACTATCTTCAGTATTCTGGCTCATTCGTGGAGCAACATTAAGTATGCAGTACAGCGGGAATTCTATTGCAAAGTTGTGTAATCAGTCAGTATTATTTGGCATCGTTCGGAGATTTATACAGCCGGAAGTGCAGATGATGTCTATATTCTGATTGTTGTTCAGTCAACTTGAGAGCCCTACCTATAGTGACTCGTATCTTAATTGGTATAATTCCGCCCTTGTCCTCTTGGTGTTCAATTTACCCCTTATCGAAATTGCGAGGACGCAATTTTTTGTAAGGTGGATGGAGTGTAACACCCCGCTCCCAGAATACGTACTTAGTTGCGTATTCAGATTTTTCGATCGTATTTTTCGATTTACTTCCTGTATTTGTTTTGTATTATGAATTCTTTATATGATTGTTTTGTCTTGGATCCGGATTCACGGACTCGGAGTCAGCTCTGATCTGAACCGAGAACCTGATCCTAGTGAATTGCTTGATTTGGACATTCTGGTATTCCGATTTGACCGGTTTCAGTTTTAAATATCGTTTTCCAATACTTTAGATTTTTTATGATTTTCTGAAATTTTTCAGAATTTATCAAAATCCGGCCGACCCGGTGTGGACCGGTATCGGCGGTTGACTTCCGGATTTTTAATTTGAAAGGGATTTTATTTCTGAAAACCGATTTCATATTATTCCTCAGGATGACGTTTTCTACCTCGGGTATTTTGGGGATTTTTCTGGAGCAGTCGATATTTCGCGACTATATTATAATATTATTTTTTTAACCTCTTCTTTTCTTTCTTTCTTTCCTTCTCTCTTTTCCACCAACACTCCAGCCCACTCCTCCACGTGGGCGCCACCTACCCCTTTCCATCAATCCCTTCACTCCATCACATCCCTCTTCTTTTTCTTTTCTTTTCTTTTTCTTTTTCTTTTTCCTTATCTTTTCTTTCTCCCTTCTCTTCTTTCTCTTCTTCTTCTTCTTCTTCTTCTTCTTCTTCTTCTCCATGGGCAGCCGACGCCCAAGCCCCAGCTTCCCCTCCGGCGATCGCCGGCGAAGAGGACCCCATCTCCGATGCCGAGCTTCCTCTCCTCCATCTCCAACAACACCATCACCCCATCTCCTTCCTCCTCAAAACCACCATCAAAATTCACCCTCTTCTTCTTCCTCATCTCCTTCCAATTAACCTCTACCACCACCTTCTTTCCACCAAAACACCACCCCCACAACATCCAACTCCTCCTCCTCCTCCCATCCCTTCTAATTTCTCCACCACCTCAAATCAACTCCACCACCAAAATCCAATCTCCACCCTTCCCTCTTCTCTTTGGGGGTGGCCGGAGCCACCCCCCGGATTCGGCGCCGCCGGTGGCCTGCCGGCAGTCGCAGGCGACCAGGGGGCCACCCGGGGCCCCCTGTGCGTGACCTGAGAGGGGGGCAACTGCCCCCCTCTCTTTTCCTTTGCTGGAGGGGGGCACAGCCCCCTCCCTTTCTCTGTTGAGGGGGCAGCTGCCCCCTCTTTCTCCTCCTCTCTCCTGGGGAGTGGCCGGCGCCACTCCCCCTGCCGGTGGCCGGCACCGCCCGGCGCCGCCACCTGGCCGGTGGCCAGGCCGAGCGGCCCCAGAGGGGGGCGCTGTGCTGTGAGAGGGGGGCAACCGCCCCCCTTCTCTCTCTTTCTCTCTCCTGTTGACTCTCTCTCTCTCACACCTGCCCTCTCTCTCTCTCCACATTTTCTCTCTCTCTTTCCTAATTCACTCTCTCCTCTCTCTCCAGATTATCTCTCTCTCTCTAAATCTCCCTCCTCTTTGTGTATTGCTGACGCGGATCTCACCCCCGCGTCCCGATAACCCTTAACGCGGATCTTCGCGTTCTTGGCATCGGTTCAACGCGGCCTTCGCGTTCTTGTATCGACGCAGCGCGGAGTTCAGGCCCGCGTCTGTGTCCCTCTCGTGTCGACACGACGCGGAGATAATACCCGCGTCTGTGTTCTCCTCGTGCCCTGACTTGAACACGAGTCTCGAACCCCGCGTTCGTGGCAACTTCGCGACGCGACTCCCGCGTCTGTGATTACCGCGTCTGCTATTCCCGCGACGCGACTCCCGCGTCTGCGACCCCCGCGTCTCACTCTCATAAACCCGCGTCTCCCTGTGTCTCTTTCTCTCTCCTCTTCACTTTCTCTCTCTAAATATTTATATTTTATTTATGGCGAGTGCGCGAGTTCCATGGATTTCGGACTTTTCGGCATTCCGGTGATTTAGGCGAGTGTCCTCGCTCTCGCCTCCATTTGGGGTTCCCCGCTTTGTCGGGTCGACATGTATTTTATTCCATATTTTCATGTATTATGTATTGGGCTGAGTCCCTATATCTGTGTATGGCCGAGTGCCAATGACTGGACGTGTATTGCTCTGTGACGAATGCTTGTATTAGGGTAGTTTCATTCTTGTACATATACCATGCCTGTGATGTATTTTACTGCTTTATACTATGCGTGGTCGACCCTTCAGCCTCCGGTCACTTACTATCTCGAAAGAGACGTGATTGGGACCGTCAGGTTTCTCTGGACCCTTCAGCCTCCGGTCTCTCACTATCTCGAAGGAGACGTGATTGGGACCGTCAGGTTTCTCAGCTCCGTCTGGTGAGCATACTTAGCGCTCAGCGCTTTATTCACTAAATTCGTTTAGGCGAGATGCTGCCGGATTTTCTACTCGTATCTTAAACCGAGTTGTCCCGGTAACCTCGCAGAGCGCATTAGTATCTAAACTCTGTTCGCTGCCTGTGCCTCCAGCTTGTTCAGCTCCGCCTGGTTATCATGATCAGCGTTCAGCACTTTACCACTAGATTCGTCTAGGAGAGATGCTGCCAGAATTCCTACTCGCACCTTAAGCCGAGTTGTCCCGGTAATCATGCCAGACGCTCCAGTGTTAAATACTGTTTGCTGTCTGTACACTCCAGCTTGCTCAGCTCCGCTTGATTGTGCTCAGCTACTATTCTACCACATGCCCTGTTCTTACCTGACATGTTAATACTTGACATGCTTTATACATGCTACTATTTAACTCCTGTTTGTACCACCTGACAACTGTTGTGTTATCACCTGATACCATGACATGATACTACTTGGCAAGGCCCCTTGTTATGATATGACTTGCCACCGGATTATTATCAACCTCTTGACATGACTTGTACCTGCCAAATATCATCCTCCTGTCATGCTATCACTTGACACCCGGCATGATATACTTGACCTGTGATTATCTCATTTACGGAATACTATACTTGTTATCCTGCATTACATGCAGTGACTTGAATCTTGTACTTGTTATCCTGTATTATATATACAGTGACCTGAATCTGCAGTACTCATGTACTCCTGAACTCCTGATCCTGTCTTGCATCTGCTATTCCCGTAAATTTGATAACGACATAATAAATTATAAAAATGAACAACTTGCATCGGGTCGGGGGAAACTTGCGGCTATCAATATGTGTTCGTGTTTACAGTGGTACTAGGCATGTTGTGCAACTAAAACTTCCGGTCTGACCTGTGGGCCTCCAGGCGACCGAGGAGAGTGCTGGCTCCATCCTTCTTGGTACATCTTGATAAGGGCATGATATAAGACCCTCCTGAGGCCTTGCGGCCGGTTCCATACACCAGCGATGGAACGCCCTGGGTCGTGGTCCCGGGCATGTACGGGACCCACTGTAAACATAGTTCGTTGATACCCCCGCTGGTTTCCAATAACAACCTTGCTTTACTCGGATGTGGATATATGTGTGCTGGGACGCTAGTTCACATATCTAGACATCAGGGTAAGACGAGTAATAATAATAAAAGACGCCAACCATGGATCAGTTGTATGCTTTGCCGAGTTTACTTTCATCGGGTTTTACATCGGATTTCCGGTTTTATGGTTATTATTATATTTGCTGCTCATACCCTGCTTTACCACTTGTATCCTATTCCACCAGTCTCCTGTTCTTATCTTATCATACCACGAGTATTTCCTGCTTGATATCACTTATCATGTCTACTTTCTCCTGCATGCTTCTGCTCACGACACGGTTTTCAATGCATGTTTATAATTCGGTTTTATCGATACACTTGTACTTATCTCAGCACGCCATCTGGCTTTTGTATCACCACTCGCCTGGGGAGTTTCATCTGACTCCCCTGGATCCTTATGTCCAGGTCCTGGAGCTTGGAGCATGTCGGAGCTTGGAGCTTGTAGAATCCAGTTGCTGACCTGTAATGCGCAGCGGTAGCGTGGATCTCTAGCAGATCATCCAGAGCTCTATCCTTCCAGGCCCCCCTGTGTGCCTCTCGAGTTTTCCTTTTGTAAACTCGTGAGTGCCTGTGTACTGTTCATACTTGTACATTTCTTGTAATCTCGCAATTGCGCATATCAGTGATGTAATATTTATGTAATATTGGATCACCTCAGGTGATAACTGTGTAATTGTACTCATATGTTGAATGTATAATGCACCACTTGCTTCCGTACTCTGATTCTTGCCTGTACTGATGCTTAGCGTATATACGTGAGGGTATTTCTGACCTGCGTATATACGTCACAGTAACGTCTCCGTACCCGCAGGATCGGGGCGTTACAGCAACCGACTGAAGCTCCCTGAAGCTAGGCGCCCCGAGGAAGTCGGCAAGACCGACAATCCCACCTATTGCTTGTACCACAGGATGCTGGGGCACCCTACTAAGAGCTGCTACGTCTTCAAGGACATCCTTCAAGCTCTGATTGACGCGGAGGTGTAAAGCTCCGACCAGAGCAGAAGAAGGTAACGGCTAATGTGACGTCAGTTCTCCAGTTTGGAAGACAACCCCCAACGCCTGCGGGGGTGGTCCCTATTCCAAGAGGAGAGCTGAGAGTGGTCAACACAGACCCTCACCAGCAGCAAGCGAAAGGCTTGGTACCCGTTCCTACACCTCAAGGGGAAACCATGTGGGTCCACCCTGACCTTGTCAATGAACAGCAATGGACTACTGTGACCAACAGGAAATCCAAAGGCAAGGCAAAAGCCTCATCCTGCAATGTGGTGGGTGCCTCCTCTCGAGAAGCCGAGACTGATGTTCCCTCGTTAACCGACTAAGAGGAAGAAACAATAGTCTTGGCCGTAGAGCCCAACCAATCGATGGCGGGGACTCGTTCGGGACAGCCGTACTTGAAGCAGTATGGTGAAACGGCGGCAACTCCTCCACAACCAGCTGCAGAACTAACCAAGCCCTCCACAAGACAACCTGTGGAGAAACAGAAAGAAACTCAGTTTTCTCAAGTTCTTTCGAAAGGTATGGCGGAAGGATCCACGACACCTTACCGCTTTGATGTCCTGGCTCAACTAGCCAACATCCCGGCACGCATTACCTTGTATGAACTTCTTAGACATCAAAGTCGACCAGAGAAGCTCTACAAGAAGCTCTGGCAAACGCCGAGGTCTTCATGACCCAGGTGCCGAAGGAGGAAGATGTAGAGGATTGCCTCCACACCTCCCCAAATGCTCCCTGCATTACCTTCACAGCAGATGATATGCAGGTTAAAGGGAAGCATGATCGACCCCTGTATTTCACAGGGTATATTGGATTGTCTGAGGTGAACCGCATTCAGGTAGATCCAGGGTCCGCGTTGAGCATCATGCCTCGCCGAGTCATGCAACATCTGGGCATTCCTACTCATCGTTTGAGCCCTACTCAGACAACTATCTATGGGTTCAATGCCAACCAGACCCGTCCGATGGGGAAAATCAAGCTCAAGTGCCAGATTGGAAGCCTCAAGTCGGAAGTGACATGCTACATCATCGACGCCGACACTTCCTACAATCTATTGCTGGGACGACCGTGGATTCACCGCAACTCCATCGTTCCCTCCACTCTCCACCAAGTCATGAAATACATTGACGGGAGTGGAAAGGTGCAGACGTTGATTGCCGAAAGGTATCCGTTCAAAGGGGTCGAGAATTATTTCACCGACTCTTTGATGTACCAAGATCCGGTGAAGACGGATGAAGTCCCGCGACCAGAGGAGCCAGACTCTGGTAACGAAGCTGACACCGAGCCCGAGAAAGAAGAGTGCCTGTGGGAGTTATAACCACTTGTAAAGAGCACTAATAAGCTCGATGTTGATAATACCACCGACGATGTAGGCGGTGGTATATTAATGAAGATTTAGATTTTGTATATTTTTCTGTGTTTGCTTCTGATTCAGTACCATCAGACACTAGCACCGAAGTAGACGATGACCCCTGGTCGGCAATAGATGCTTTGACATCGTTGCATGTACCAGTGAAGTCGTCCTTCGAGACGTACCAAGATAATGGTAATGCGCAAGAATCTATATTTATGGTTCCAGCAAGACGGAAAGGCCAAAAACCAATTCTTTTTGGGCGAACCTCGTCTGAACAACGCCCCGCGAGGAATCGAAAGGCGAGGAGGAATCCCCTCAGTTCGGTCATTATGAACCAAAAGCACTCAAAATGATGAGATGCATGGGGTACGACCTGACCAACAAACCCGGGTTGAACTTCAGCAAAGGAAGGAGGACGCTGCTCCGATCCTTTGTGCCGAAAGGGAAGGCCCCTGATTATTATCATCAGACGCGCCGGGGTTGGGCTATGTATCAACTCCGGTCCCATCAGCCTCCGATTCTCAAGAATCATCGAGCAACGATTACTCTTCAGACACATCATCTTGGGAGTCAGATGTCAGTGTCGGCAACATCTTCAAGGAACTTTCAGTGAACATGGTTTCGAAAAGCCACCTGGAAGATGGAAATGAAGAAATGATCCAATCTGATACAGATCCTTGGATCAAACATTTAAATGCTCTTTGGGACACTCGCTTTGAACAGCGCGAGCCACCTACAGAAGACAAGGTTGTTCAGATCAACCTAGGAGATGAGGCTAACCCTAAGCCCATCTTCATAAGTGACGGCCTGTCACCTTCGGAGAAAAAGGATCTAATATCTCTTGTACAAGAGTATATAGACGTCTTCGCCTGGAATTATGAGGACATGCCAGGACTTGATCCTCAGGTGGCTATGCACCACCTCAACATCAATCCGGACGTAAAGCCTGTCAAACAACAGCAGCGACGGTTTCATCCAGAAATAATGGAGGCAATTCAATCAGAAGTCAGAAAACTTATTGATTCTGGCTTCTCAGGGAAGAACAACATCCCGACTGGGTAGCCAACATCGTCCCCGTCGCCAAGAAGAACGGGAAGATCTGGATCTGCATCGACTTTCGCGATCTAAACGAGGCCTGCCCAAGGACGAATTCCCATTGCCGATCACAGATGTCATGATTGACAATACTTATGGATTCGAACGAATATCCTTCATGGACGGATTCTCAGGATACAATCAAATCAAAATGTATCCTGATGACGAAAAGCATACCTCCTTCAAGACACCTCTAGGGGTATATTGCTACACCGTCATGCCCTTCGGACTGAAAAATGTAGGGGCAACATACCAAAGGGTCATGAACGCCATTTTCCATCAGCAAATGCGCAAAACGGTGAAATGTTATGTTGATGACATCGCGGTAAAAAGCCGCACTAAGGTGATCACATAGCGGACCTGAAGGTGGTCTTCGACATCATGCGGGCTCATCAATTGAAGATGAATCCCACAAAGTCCTTCCTGGGGGTGGCCAGTGGCAAATTCTTAGGATTTGTTGTAACATCCACCGGAATTCACTTGGACCCGAAAAAGGTTCGCGCTATCCAGGAAATGCAACCCCCGAGAAATCTCAAAGAACTCAGGGGATTGCAGGGACGATCGGCGTACATCCGCAGGTTTTATCTCAAACCTCTCCGGAAGATGCCAACCCTTCGCTAAGTTAATGAAGAAGGGTGTCTCATTCATTTGGATGACGCTTGCCAACAAGCGTTCGAGGAAATCAAGCAATACCTCACCCAACCACCAGTCCTTCCAGCTCGGTATCCGAAAAGCCTTTCCTGGTGTACGTCTGGGCAATGGATCATTCTTTGGGAGCTCTATTAGCCCAGAATGATGATCACGGACGTGAGCAAGCAATCTACTATCTGAGTAGAACAATGATCGGAGCCGAACATCGGTATAACCCGATCGAGAAGGAATGTTTGGCATTAGTGTTCGCTATTCAGAAAATGCGGCACTATCTGATAGGCCAAACTATAAACGTCATATCAAAAGTCAACCCCCTGAGGTTACTTATGACTAAGCCTTCATCATTAAACGGCCGGCTGGTAAAATGGGCCATATTGCTCTCCCAATATGAGATGCACTTTTTACCACAAAAGGCCATTAAGGGACAAGCAGTGGCGGATTTCCTAGCTGAGCACCCAGATCCGAGGGCAGCCAAAGTCTACGAGGATCTCCCAGATGAAGTTGCTGAAGTCTGCCTGACTCAGACATCATTCGAAAGTCAAGTATGGCAACTTTTCTTCGACGGTGCATCAAGGACAAGCCCAAAGGGACACGTAGTAGCAGGGTAGGAGCAGTACTCGTATCCCCTGTAACACCCCGCTCCTGAAATACGTACTTAGTTGCGTATTCAGATTTTTCGATCGTTTTTCGATTTACTTCCTGTATTTATTTTGTATTATGAATTCCTTATATGAACGTTTTGTCTTGGATTTGGATTCGTGGACTCGGAGTCAGCCCTAGTCTGAACCGAGGGCCCGATCCTAGGGTATACTCGATTTGGTCATTCTGGTATTCCGATTTGACCGGTTTCTATTTTAAATATCATTTTCCAATATTTTAGATTTTTATGATTTTCTGGAATTTTCCTGAATTAAGTTGAAAATCTTCAAAACCGGTGTCGACCAGTGCCGCTGACCGACTGATCCCAGATTTTTAATTACAAACCGATTGGAATTACTAAAAGTGTCTTTAGACATTATTTCTTAAAACACATTTCCCATCTAAATGCATTTTCTGAGAATTTTATGAATTTATGAAAAATTCCACGGATTCGGTATCGGCCAGTATCGCTGGTTGATTCCAGGATTTTAGTTTACGATCGGGATTGAATTTCTAAATCCGCTTTCACCTTACTTCTTAAAATCATATTTTATTCTTTAATACATTTTCTGGGATTTTTCAGAATTTATCAAAACCCGGCCGACCCGGTGTAGACCGGTATCGGCGGTTGGCTTCCGGATTTTTAATTTGAAAACGGGATTTTATTTCTAAAAACTGATTTCATATTATTCCTCAGGATAACGTTTTCTACCTCTGGGTATTTTTGGGGATTTTTCGGGAACAGTCGATTTTCGCGACCATATTATAATATTATTATTTTCTTCAAATCTTGTCCTTTCTCCTCTTTCTTTTCTTTCTTTTCTCCCAACAACCCTGCAGCCCACTCCCCCACGTGGGAGACACCACCCCCCTCTCTCATTAATTCCCTCTCCCATCACCAATCCCTATCACACTCTCTCTCCTTTCTTTTTCTTTTTCTTTTTCTTTCTCTTTTCTTTCCCTCCATTTTCTTTTCCCTCTCTCTTCTTCTTCTTCTTCATCTAGCGACCAGCACCCAACCACCACCCAGCCGACCCAACTCCGGCCACCTCGTCGCCGGCGAGGAAACCCCCGATCTCCGGCGAGCCTCCTCTTTCTCCTTTCCTTTTCTTTTCTTTACTTTCCTTTTCTTTTCCTTACTTTCCTTTTCTTTCTTTTCCTTCCCTCTCTCTCCCTCCTCCCTCTGTTTCCTCCCATTTCCCTCGCCGGCGGCCACCAGAGGCGCCGGCGCCGACCTGGGTGAGCCACGGCCAGGCCAAGAGGGCCTGCCGGGGCTGTTGTGTGGGGGCGACAGCCCCCTTTTGGGCGGCCAACCTGGCCGCCCTTGTCTGGCGGCGCCGCCCCAGGCGCCGCCCCTGGCGCCCCTGGCGCCCGGCCAGGGCTGGCCCGGCCACGGCCTGGAAAGGCCAGGCCGTGGCCTGTGGTGGGCTGAGAGGGGGGCAACAGCCCCTCTCTTCCTCTCTATTGAGGGGGCAACAGCCCCTCTTCCTTCCTCTCCTAGGGAGTGGCCGGCGCCACTCCCCTCCTTGCCGGCGGCCGGCGCCGCCCGGCGCCGCCGCCTGGCCGGCGGCCTGGCGAGCGCCCCCAGAGGGGGGCGCTGTGCTGTGAGAGGGGGGCAACCGCCCCCCTTCTCTCTCCCTCTCTCCTGTTGATTTCTCTCTCTCCTCTCTCTCTCTCTCTCTCTCTCTCTCTCCTATTTCCTTTCTCTCTCTCTCTCTCTCTCTCTCTCTCTCTCCTCTCTCTCTCTCTCCTGCCTTCATCTCTCTCTCTCTCTCTCTTTGGACCTCTCACTCTCTCCTGGTTCTCTCTCTCTCTTCTGGTTCCTCTTCCTGTTCGTCTTCTCCATTTGGAACATGACTCTTATCAGGGCCGGCCACTCCTTTTGGATTGGGGCCGTGCTCTTCTTCGTCGGCAAGACTCAAGGGCTGGCCACTCCTTTTGGATTGGGGCCGAGCTCTTCTTCGTCGGTAACATCTCCGATGATTATTCCGGTAATCGTTTACGATTATTCCGGTAATCTGTAACGGTGATGCTTACAACGACAACACTTCCATCTTCATCATCATCCCTCTACTAATTACCATCACCATCTTCACTTCCACCATTTACTGGTTTGGATTTGGAGTTGGGCCATCTCTGTGTCTCACACTTTCCCTGTCTCCCTCTTTTCCATCTGTTGCTGGTTAGACGCGGAGTTTACCTCCTGCGTCTAGGCCATTCCATAACGCGGCCTTCGCGTTATTGTAGCGGCACGACGCGAAGCTAAGTGCCGCGTCTGTGTTCTATCCTTGTTGGCGTGACGCGGAGTCCAGACTCGCGTCTGCGTTCCTCTCCTATTAACACGACGCGGAGATAATACCCGCGTCTGTGTTTCCTCGTTCTAACGCGACGTGGACCAACGACCGCGTCTGCGTTCTCCTCGCGTCCTGATTTAAACGCGGGTCTCGAAACCCCGCGTTTGTGGCTCCTACGCAACGCGACTCCCGCGTCTGTGATTCCTGCGTTTGCTAATCCCGCGACGCGACTCCTGCGTCTGCGACCCCCGCGTCTCACTCTCATAAGCCCGCGTCTCCCTGTGCCCCTTTCTCTCTCTAGGCTTCTAACTCTTTCTCTCTCCTCTTCACTTTCTCTCTCCTCATAATATATATTTTTATGGCGCATACGCGAGTTCCTGGATTCCAGACTTTTCGGCTTTCTGGTGATTTAGGCGAGTGTTCTCGCTCTCGCCTCCATTTGGGTTTCCCCGCTTCGTCGGGTCGACATGTATTTTATTCCATGTTTTCATGTATTATGTATTGGGCTGAGTCCCTGTATTTGTGTATGGCCGAGTGCCTATATCTGGACATGTATTGCTCTGTGACGAATGCTTGTACTGGTAGTTTCATTCTTGTACATATACTATGCCTGTGATGTATTCTACTGCTTCATACCATGCGTGGCCGATCCTTCAGCCTCCGGTCACTCACTATCTCGAAAGAGACGTGATTGGGACCGTCAGGTTTCTCTGGACCCTTCAGCCTCCGGTCCCTCACTGTCTCGAAAGAGGCGTGATGGGATCGTCAGGTTTCTCAGCTCCGTCTGGTAAGCATGCTTAGCGCTCAGTGCTTTATTCACTAAATTCGTTTAGGCGAGTTGCTGCCGGATTTTCTACTCGTATATTGATCCGAGTGTCCCGGTAACCTCGCAGAGCGCATTAGTGTCTAAACTCTGTTCGCTGCCTGTGCCTCCAGCTTGTTCAGCTCCGCCTGGTTATCATGATCAGCGTTCAGCACTTTACCACTAGATTCGTCTAGGCGAGTTGCTGCCGGATTTACCGCTCGCACTTCAGTCGAGTCGTCCTGGTAACCTCGCCAGACGCTCCAGTGTTAAATACTGTTTGCTGTCTGTACTTCCAGCTTGCTTAGCTCCGCTTGATTGTGCTCAGCTACTATTCTATCACATGTCATGTATTTACCTGATATCTTAAACACTTACCGTGCCATTACTTTGTACCTGTCATTTTCATATTTCTGTTTAACACATGTATATCACCTGTCAACTGGTTTGTTATCACCCAACATCGGACATGCTACTACCTTGGCAAGACCCCCTTGTTATGATATGACTTGCCACCGGACTAATATCAATCTCTTGACATGACTTGTGACTTGCCAAATATCATCCTCCTGTCATGCTATCACTTGACACCCGGCATGACATACTTGACTCTCATGATTATCACGATAACGGGAATGATGACCTGACATCTTGATAGTACAAAATGTACTCCTGATACACATGTGATACATTATAGTACGTACATACTCCTGATATTCCTGACTTGTTCTTGCTCATTCCCGGAATCTGATAATCATCTAATAATTCATAAAAGGAACAACTTGCATCGGGTCGGGGGAAACTTGCGGCTATCAATATGTGTTCGTGTTTACAGTGGTATTAGGCATGTTGTGCAACTAAAACTTCCGGTCTGACCTGTGGGCCTCCAGGCGACCGAGGGAGTGCTGGCTCCCTCCTTCCTGGTACCATCATGATAAGGGCATATATGTCCCTCCTGTTAGCCTTGCGGCAGTTCCGTCACCAAACAACGGAACAATCCTGGGCCGTGGTCCCGGGTATGTACGGGACCACTGTAAACATAGTTCGTTGATACCCCGCTGGTTTCAATAACAATCTTGCTTTACTCGGATATGGATCTATGTGTGCTGGGACGCTAGTTCACATAGCTAGATATCAGGGTAAGACGAGTAATAATAAAGTGTCAAGATAATAACCGGCTCTTTAAGTTGTAAGTAGAGGTATGTGGAATGGGACGCATACTGAAGCCTGCAACTTAAACGGCTATGAATCTGTGATATGCCTTACCATATTTGCTTGTCCTAGATTTTGCATCGGGTTTCCGGTTTTATGAGTATATCGTATTAACTGCTCATACTCTGCTTTATCCCTTGTATCCACCTGCCTCCTGCTCATTATCTTATCATGCCCTGAGTACAGTCGGGTTGTATGTGCTTAGATTATGGTGACATAAGATAAGGGTATATAGATGAGGGTTTCCTTGTTTGGATTATTCCTTCGACGTACTAGTCTTATGGAGCCGTGATCTGAAACCATACAATCAGATTTGCTCGTCCTCGGCTTTATTTGATTTATCGCTTTACTTATACTTACCCTTGCTCGCCACTTGGCTTTTGCTTCACCACTCGCCTGGGGAGTTTCATCTGACTCCCTGGATCCTCATGTCCAGGTCATGGAGCTTGGAGCGTGCGAATTCCTCCAGTTGCTAATCAGAGTGGCGCAGCTGAAGCGTGGATCCCCAGCAGACCAATTGGAGCTCCATCCTTCCAGGCCCCCTGTGTGCCTCTCGAGTTTTCCTTTTGTAAACTCGTGAGTGCCTTTTATACTGTTCACTCTTGTACATCCCTTGTATTCTCGCAATTGCGCCATTCTGGTGATGTAATATTATTGTAATATTAGATCACCTCTGGTGATAACTTTGTAATTGTACTCATATGTGGAATGTATAATGCACCACTTGCTTCCGTACTCTAATTCTTGCCTGTACTGATGCTTAGCGTATATACGTGAGGGTATTTCTGACCTGCGTATATACGTTGCAGTAACGTCTCCGTACCCGCAGGATCGGGGCGTTACAT
>JAVJIF010025403.1:0-48058 GCA_038442645.1 Agave tequilana | reverse complement strand
CCATAGACGAATTGGGAAGTCTTCATTTTAATGAGATTGAATTTGATTATGAATGTAAACCCGATCCCCAACTTTGTGATTGAGTTTCTATCTTTAAATTTATGTTGACTCCGGTTTTCTTACCCAATTTGGACCAATTTCTTGAGACAACATTTATTCCCGTACCTATAGATCTAGAAATGGAATCACAAATTTGAATAGCTATATTCTATTATGGGAAAGGAATGTGAATTTCAATTCTTGGACATGAACTCAATTCTTGAACCAAAACTAACTTTCGAACCCAAAGTTGATTTTTTCAAGTTAGTATTGGTTCCTGAACTTATCATTCTTGAGCCTCAGCTGCCATTCCACTAAGTCATATTCTTTTGTTGGACATAGGTATAGACTATGATGACTCCGTGATGATTTTTCAAGACTGGTCATGTAAAGGGAGTAAGTTTCACGATAAGATCTTTCATGATCCTATTAATATTGGGGACTGTAAATATGTAAATAAAAAAGAGGTCAATAAAGGTGGGTTCCATGAACCACCACATTATCTTGATTAGATAGGAACGCTTGACAAATTAGACCACCACCGCAACCACCACCTTAAGGTAATATTTTCCTCCCTTTCTTCTTTTTCATGCATCTATGCATTAATTGAGGACAATACATGAGATAAGTGTGGGGGAGGGTTCTAACATAACTTAGATTTTCTTTTTATTATTTTAAAAATAATTATTATTAACATTTTTTTACTTTTAAAAAACTTTTTGAAAATAGAAATATATTTGACATATTTTTTGTAAGAAATTAAGTCAATTTTAAGGAATAGGATAATCATAATTAGGATTTCTTATACTTGATCAAAATAAAATTATTTGTTTGATTTTCAAGGTTAGAAAGATAATTTGGAAAAGTAATTTAATCTTGATTTTTACCTTGATGATATATGCATACTTTATACACTTACACACTTAGGGTTCAAAAACAAAATTCTTATGTCTTATGAAAAAGAAAATATATAATATATATATCCTCTGATTAAGCTGGGTATTTGTGCCTCATAAAGTATAAGTATTCACGTCTAAAAGCAGTTCATATAATAAAATCTCTAGTTTGTGGCCTTATTTGCTCGAGTTCTTAAGTCCCTGGGGTGTTTCTCACCCGGTGCTCTAAGATCGTTTGGTTTAGGAGTCACCGATTAAAGGCTCGTTACATGGGCGATTAAAAAGCTTAATAAAACTAAGGAATAATATCATCAAAAATTAAAAATAATCTATATATATAATAAGGCATATGAGTTAGAGTTAAAGAACCCGAGTAAAAATTTCACGGTCATAAAGGTGCATATAACTTAGAGTAAAATAATAGACTAAATGAGAAATTTAGTTTGACTCCTTGCCTTGATTGATAACAAGTTTTTGAATAGAGACTAAGTTTAGGAATGAAAATTTTGATTTTTCTATAACTTATAGATTACTTAATTCTTACAATAATACTTCAAATATTATTCTTTTTCAAAATATATTTTTAATATACTAACACTTTGTTTCTCTTTCTTTATGGATTTTTGTGGGTGTAATCTACTGAAAAACCCTCACGAGACAAAAACTCGTCCTCGAGGGGAAACCTAGAGGTTTAATGGCTTGTTGCACGTGCTCAGTGCAATCGCGTAATTTGCGAAAGTGGTCTAATAATCTTTGGTTTAGTTGTTGTTTTGGTCGAGGACGAGTAAAAGATAGGTGTGGGGGTGTGATTGCATACATTTGTTGCATTATTCTTTATTACATTTCTACATTTATCATGTAATAAATCTGCTAAATTCTTGTCTTAAATGTTTATTTTGCAGAAGATAATCATGGAGAGAAAGAGGATAAAATCAAATAAATATCAGTTAAATTCAGATTTAACTAGATCTATTTGGTTAGAGGAGGATGAACCCAAATCCAATTGGTTAAATTCAATTTTGATGAATCAAGTGGTTAAAGCTAAAGATCAACCGAGGATAACATCAAATACAGGGTCCAAATCTAAATGGATAAATGGATAGAGAGAAGAACAACAGATGAGATAAAGCAATTTTGACTCAGATTCTGACTGAATATATTTTAGTATTTTAATCATAACTTTCACTAACGAAACTCAATTCTGATCATTCAAGATGATCCAGAAAGACGACGTAAAGGGCTACAACTCTTAAGTTGATCACTATTCTAATTCTGTTATTTGATAAGTTATATTAGTAATCAACACGCCAACAAGGTGCAGGTCAGAACTGAATATCCACATCAAATAAAGTTTGGAGATAAGGGGAGGATTTAAATTCAGAAGTAGCCAGCTCTCCCTATCTTTTAACTCATTTTCTTATCCATTTCTATGCTATAAATATTCCACACATCAGAGGCAGAGGGCCAAGCAAGCAGAGAGTAGAATTTAGGCTAATTTGTAGTTTGTAACTTAGGTTTTTTATTTTCTTTCATGTAATTTTTATTTTCTTTATGTAATTAAGAGGAGAGGATACTTTCATGGAGAATAAGAGTAAGCCTGTATAAGGTGACACCGGTGTAAGTGATCTTTTTTTCTATTTTTATTTGAATATAATCGAAGTTTCTTTTTCTTCTTTACTCTTATTTTTGTTTACTTTCCTCTTCTGTGTTTGTGGATCCAAATGAAACCGATGGCCTCGAAATTGCCTTGCCCTTGCATGTGCCGTTGATGGCTTATGGTAATGGATATCCATTTTATGATAGTGTAGCTTGCCCCTTCAATTCACAGTGTAATACGGAATGGCGAAGATCCTATTTGTCATACTTCTCTCGCCTTTAAGCAAAGGTACATCATCAATAATGGTCAAGGTAAGCAGGCACCGAAGAGATAAGTAACTTTTTTAGGTTTTAGTTTTCTTTTCTTTTAATTTTAGAGTAAATTACCAACACCACAATCTTTTAAATCTCTTTCACTCTTTTTCAACTTCTTTGTACATATCCACTTCCATTTTCTCCATCTTCTCTATCTACCACTTTCTTTCTAACTTAATTTTAACTCTTTTTCATTTCCTTTTAAAAAAACTAAAAGAAGATCTTAACTATTCTTTTTAACTTAAAAGAGTACTTGCTAAAAAAGCTTCCATTGCTAGTCCCTCCTAGTGGATCACGACCCGCATAGCCATTTACTATTGCGGTAGTATTGAGTATTTGCACTCTTTATTCTAAGTTCTAAATTCTGTATTCTTATGTGCAGGAAAAACCTCAAAAAATACATAATGCAGTGCAAGAAAGAACCCAATGAACCGTTTTAAAAATACTTCGAACATTTCAAAGACTTTGTTCAATACTCTCATCATGGCCTAGAGAAGTGGCGACTATGCCAAATTCTCTACGATGGTCTAGATTATCAAAACAAGACTCTCCTAGAAACCATGAGTAAAGGGAGATTCTTGAAATCAGATGAACACGAAAGGTGGAAAATATACGAAGAACTAGCAAAAAAACCTCCAATAGGAACCTACCCCCGAAGAGTTTAGGATTGCAAACCCTATCTCTTTAAAAAGAGGTCTCCATTCGATAGAGACTTCTATAGCATATGAGGCTAAATTTGATGGTATTGCTAAAGTCAAGAAGCCTTGGAAACTAAGAACCCAGTTCCGGTAAACCAAGTCAGCCCAACTCCATCTGCGGGCTGCTTTTACTGTCAAGTTATGAACTATATGTTTGAAGAGTGTCCCACGTTCATGGCTCATCAAATGTTGCCCGAACATATGAATGCAGCCTATGCAAGACCCACCAATAATCCTTATTCACAAACCTTCAATCCCGATTGGAGAAATCATCCTAATTTCTCGTGGGCTGATTAGTCTCCAAAATTGCATATTTTATACCACATATTCACATTTATTCAATATATAATTCTATTAATAATATCTCTCTTGTATGTTTCTAGGTCCATGGCATGAAATGAAGATGAAGCCCAAAATCTCATTCATTTGGTGATATTTAAAGCCTACAAATATAGCCATTGACTTTTGGAAGCTGGATTTGTCAATCTTCGAGCGAATTTCAACAAAGCGACAAGAGATAAAAGGAGTGGTGTGCAGCAGGAGGTTGCACACCCTGGTGTGGCGCGCGCGGCCTCAGAAGGGCCACAGAAACACGACAAAAACCACATTTTCGCAGCATTATAGTGGGGCCACATGTCGAGCTTTGATGCATGGTCCCGTGACACCCCCTGGTGCCCCCCTAAGCCTATAAATATCCTAGGTTTCTAGAATTTCCAAGGAGAAGAGTTTTTAGGGTAGTTTTCTTTTTTAGTTTAGGTTAGTTGTTCTTCTTCTTTCTCTTTTGTATTTTTATTTCTTGTAGATCATGTAATAGGTAAGATCGTAGTACATAGGATGAAAGCAAGAGTGCTTGTAATGGAGCATAACACTCTATGAAAGGTTTTCTCTTATCTCTACTTGTTTTCTTCTCTAACTCTTTACATGTTTAGCTAATTTTTCTTCTTAAGGCAACTAACTACTAACCATTAACTATGCTAACTCCTTACTTGATAATCCACATAAATCTAATAGTCTCTACTTGGCCTTTCTCTTGCAAGAGCCATTGATGGCTCATGATGATGGATTCTAACACTCATCTAACTCTCCAACAAGTTACCATTACTTTATTCCATACTTGCTCTAGTTAGCTTTGATGATTTAAGGTAGCTTGCTCTTGTTTGTTGAGTTTGAATGTGAAAAGGATCTTATGAGCCATGCTTTGTAAAGCTCTTGTAGTAAGGACTAGTGATGGCCAATGATACATGTGAGGCAACTATCACTAAGAGGTTAGCATATTAGTGGAGCCATTAGTAGTTAGTAGCCATGAGTTTTCTTCCTTTTTTACTTTATTTTAGAAATAATTACAAAAATCACAAATACATTATTTTCTATGTTTCCCACTTCTTTGTTTTCACCATATCCTTCTCTTTTCATTCTTTATTTTATTTTCTTTTCATTCTTTAAAATATTGAAGAAATTTTAACACACACGTGAACATACCGGTAAAACTTCTATCGCTTCTGATCCCTGTGAATTCGACCCATTTAGCCTCTATGTTATAATGAAAGTATCGAGAAAGCCAAAGCACACACATTTTAATTAGTGATTTTAAAATGACACTTTTTGTGCACGATTTTCTCCCGATCAAATTTTAGTAATGTTGTCGGGGATGGGAATGGTTTGATCTCATATTTTTATTAATTTTCTTCTTTATTTTTGGTGTGCATGTCAAATTTAATCTTGCAGAAATTCACACTTGCTTTTGTGTGGTTGGGTAAATCTTTGCATATTGCTATCTTCTGCTGCTAGTCTTTGTTTAGTTATTTATGCACTATAATAATTAAAAACTAAAATATGGTAATTAGATATTTTAAAATGGTTTAGACATTTGCATCTAGGTATGTGTCAATTTTCATTCCAATATATTGTATTTTGTTCATCTGTTGTAGTGATCTGGACCGAGGTGTACATATTGTATTGCATATAGTTAGGACAAACATGTGGGTAATTTACTCACTTTTTGTATTCACTTATCTATATTGTACCTTGCACGAATTGAAATTTACGGCAAACCCCAATATAAGATAAGGTAGAAAAGTTACTACCCTCCCTTAGCTCAAAAATCACCTCCCCACTCACACAACCCAAGCCTTAATAAACTTGTTAGACGTTGGCCCCTAGGGACATCTCGGACTCATTTAAGAGATTGACCTAAGGAGGAAGTTGTTAGAGTTTGACTCTTGTCAAATCGGTGTCCAAGGTTGGGAATTGAGAGGCGAAACCTCGAAGAACAATGGTTTGGCAAAATTAGGCATGTTGCCCCAGCACGGATAGCTCCCACTGGTCTTACCCCTACCTAGCCGATTAACTTGTGGTCAGATTTTTCAAGGTAGCCCCTGTGGATAGTCTAACAAGTTAGGAGTCGTCTAGGTCTAAGTCAACCCTAGCATAGGCTTGTTTTCTTTTTGTTTTTTTTCTTAATTTATTTGTTTGTTTGTTTGTTTTTCTTTTTTGTAAATTATGAAATGGATTTGAACAACAACAATTTTTTCAATCCTATTATGAATCCATATTTCACCCCGACCTCAATTGGCTCGGATAACTCCAACTCGGCTATGTATACATGAACCTATCATATAGGCTGGATTGGGTTTATCCGACTCAATAGGACCCTGACCCCTAATTCTATGACCATAATTTTCAAAATAATTTTCACTCTTCACAGAGTCCATAAGGATTTGCCACTCCTGAGTTAAATTATCAGTCACCTTGTCCACCATCTTCTTTCTCACATTTTACTTCACATACTCCTTTTTCAGAACTAGCAATTGCAGAAAAATAAAAATTATTAAAGAGTATAGGAGCCATGTTAGGGGTCCAAAAACAATTTGAAATCATGAGGGCCTCATCAGGTCCACAGAATTTTCAAAATCAATAGTTTTTTTCTAGAACCAATAAAAGAAAAATCATTGCTGGAAAAACCAAAGGAATTCGTGCAAGAGTCCGAGCGACTAATTCAAAATATGGTTGACTTCCAATGTCCACCAAATTGTCATATGACTCAAGAATCATATCAGTTTGGAAATCAAGCTTCAATTTCATCATCATACCAACCTGAACTTGATCGAAATCAAACCCTTGATATTTTGGCAAGTTATCCACTTTTTGAAATTGAACTTGAAGATGAATGTGAACCTGAGCTACAGTTTAGCGATTCGAGTCCAATCCTTGAATCAATATCGACTCCTGTAGTATTGCCTAAACTAAGTAACATTCTTGAGCCAGTTTTGATTCCCATAATTTCTGAACTTGAATTGATCATTTCACCCATTCACATTCCTTCTGTGGATGAAAATCAAAATTCAATTTCATTATATCCATTTGAACTTGCTCAAAATTTCGAGAATCATCTTGACATGTTGGCAAGTTATCCCTTTTCTGAAATTAAAATTGAACATGAATGTGATCCTGAACCTCATGTTGGTAATTCTATTTCACTTTTTGATTCAATAATGATTTTGATATCTTTACTAGTTTTTTTCATATTCCGGAGTCAACATTGAATCATGTACTAGTGCATCGTGAAAATAAATCACCAATATCTCAATATCATACTTCGTTGATGGGGAAAGTGTATGAATATCAATTTTTTGGTTTGGACCCCAATTTTGAACTAATTTAGACTCCCACTTTTGAATCTCAACTTGATTTAAGTATATTCCCAAGTCGGTATTAGTTCCTGATCCTTTTGAGCCCAAATCAATCATCTTCCACAATCATACTTCATTGTTGGATAAAGGTGTTGACCGAAATGACTCAAGAAATATTTTGAAATTGAAAATTGAATGGGGATAAATAAGACCATTCACTCAGTCATTCTTTTAATGGGTTGTATTAGAGAGGTCGCTGGTGGTTTCCTTCGACAATGCATGAGATAAGTGCGGGGAGGGTTTACTAACGTAGGTTGTTCTAAACTTTCTTTCTTTTACAGTTATTTTTAAAAACTTTTTAGATTTTTTTCTTTTGTGTAGAAACCCTTTTCTTTTCTTTTTATAATTTTTTTGAAATAAGAGAAATAGTTTTGATTTATTTTTAAGAAAGTTAAGAAGATCTTAAGAATTAAGAAGACCTAAAATTATGAATTCTTAAACCGATTCAAAATAATAGGTCTTGTTTAAAGTTTAAGATAAGAATGTAAGATTGGAAAGATAATTAGATCTCAAGTTTTTTGTCTTAGATATATGCACTTCACACTTACACAATGTTTCTAGGGAGATTGAAACAAAAACTGAAAAAATGATGAAATAAAAACCACTTATTGAAGCTGGGTAGTTATGCCTCAGAAAGTATGATTATTCACGCCAAAAACGGTGGACAAAAATAAACTAATCTCCTTTAGTTTTGTGGCATTATTTACTCAAGTCCTTAAGCCTGAGGTGATTTTCTCATCTGGTTTCCTAAAACCATCTGCTTTGGGAGTAACCGGCTAATGGCTCACTATCCCGGTAATCTAGAAAGTCTTAGAAAACTAAGGGAAGAAAAAGAAAGGAAAAAAAGAAGAAGAAAATTAATATAAATAAATGGCACAAAAGTTAGAGTCGACATCCAAAAATCTTCACAGTTCACAAAGTGCATATTTTCTAAAAGTTTTTATGAAAGATAAAAAATTCAATTCAATTTTAAATTTTTACCTTTAATTTATAACAAGATTTTTCATTTAGACTTAGTTTATGGAAGAATAATTTCTGGTTAAGCTATTACCTTGGATCGCTTAAATTTTCTGCAAAAATACTTCAACACTTTTCTCTCTTTCAAAATGTGTTTTTTAAAATACTAACATTTAAGTTTTTTTCTTTATAGATTTTATGCGTGTAATTCGCTGAAAACTCTCAAGAGATAAAACTCCTCTCTAGGGGAAACTTAGAGGTTTAATGGCTTGTTACGCATGCTCAGTGCAATCGCGTCACCTGCGAAAGTGGTGTAATAATTTTCTTAGTTTTTCTATTTTGCTCGAGACGAGCAAAAGATAAGTGTAGGGGTGTGATTAGTCTCCAAAATTGCATATTTCATGCCACATATTCATATTTATTAATATTAAATTCTGTTAATAATACCTCTCTTGTATGTTTCTAGGTCCATGGCATGAAATGAAGATGAAGCCCAAAATCCTATTCATTTGGTGATATTTAAAGCGTACAAATATAGCCATTAACTTTTGAAAGTTAAATCTACCAAATCTGCGAGCAAATTTCTACAAAGCGACAAGAGGTACAAGGAGTGGTGTGTAGTAGGAGGCCGCATACCCTGGCGCGGCGCGCGCGGTCCTAGAAGGGCCTCGAAAATGCGACAAAAGCTACATTTTCGCGGTATTATAATGGGGCCACGTGTCGAGCTTCGACGCGTGGCCCCGTGATAACCCCCTGAAGCCCCCCTAAGCCTATAAATATCCCAGGTTTCCAGAATTTTTTGAGAGGAGATTTTAGGGTAGTTTCCTTTCTTTAGTTTAGGTTAGTTGTTCTTTTTTTCCTCTTTTGCATTTTTCATTTCTTTTAAATCATGTAATAGGGAAGAGAGTAGTACATAGGATGAAAGTAAGAGTGTTTGTAATGGACGGTGATACTCTATGAAAAGATCTCTCTTATCTTTTCTTGTTTTCTTCTCTCTAACTCTTTACATATTTAGCTAATTTTTTTTCATGGAAACTAACTACTAACTACTAACTATGCTAACTCCTTACTTGATAATCCACATGACTCTAATAGCCTCTACTTGGCCTTGCTCTTACAAGAGCCATTGATGGCTCATGATTATGGATTCTAACACTCTAACGTCTAACTCTCTAACAACTTACCGTTACTTTATTCCATGCTTAATCTAGTTAGCTTTAATGGTTTAAGTATAGCTTGCTCGTATTTGTTGAGTTTGGATGTGAAAGTGATCTTATGAGCCTTGGTCTGTTAAGCTCTTCAACTAAGGACTAGTGATGGCCAAGAATACATGTGAGGCAACTATCACTAAGAGGTTAGCATGTTAGTGGAGCCATTAGTAGTTAGTGGCCTTGAGTTTTCTTCCTTTTTACTTTATTTAAAAATAATTACAAAAATTATAAATACATTTTTTTCTATGTTTCTCACTTCTTTGTTTTCACTGTATCCTTCTCTTTTCATTCTTTGTTTTCTTTTCTTTTCATTCTTTAAAATGTTGAAGAAACTTTAACACACACATGAACATACCAGTAAAACTTCTAACGCTTCCTGTCCCCATGGATTCGACCTATTTAGCCTCTATGCTTTAACAGAAGTATCAAGGAAGCCAAAGCACACACATTTTAATTAGTGATTTCAAAATGACACTTTTTGTGCACGATTTTTCCATGATCATGGGCCCAAAGCACCAACGATCATCTAGGCCCGACTTCTTTAACAATTTCCAACCATCTCATTATCAACACAATTTTCCCAATCAAACACCACAACCTTCCTTTCAAAGTCCCGCGCCGATAAGAAATCTACCGATTTAGAGAAGATTTTGATGTCTCTCATGCAGAATACGAGACATGTCATATTTAGATTAGAGGGCCACATGAGTCAGTTAGCCAGTTCCATAAATAAAAGACTCAAAGGGACTATGCCTAGTAAACTGATAACAAACCCTAGAAACTCTTGTCAAGCTCATGTAGCTTGAGAGGATCCAATGAACCAATATAATATGTTTAACATTACAGTCAAGAAAATAAGTTGATAATCAAGTGTCAATGCCACCGGACCCAACTCAAACATCCACTCCTTCTAGTTCAACTATGCCCACTTTTGAAGATAAATCAGCCGAACAAGTGCATAAGCCTAAAGCCCTATTTTTGAATAGGCTTAGGAGTAATAATAATGTACAAATGAGAAAAATACTTAAGATCTTCAATCAAGTAAAGATTAATGTACCTCTTTTTGATGCAATCCAACAAGTCTCGAGTTATGCCAAATTCCTTAAGAACATATGCACCAAGAAAAGAAAGACCAATGTGCCAAAGAAAGTTTTTCTAGCCACTAATATTAGTGAGCTATTGTCCAATCAGATCCCCGTCAAGTACAAGGATCCTAGTTGTTCTACCATCTCTTGCATAGTAGGTCAGATGAAAATTAATCGAGCACTTTTGAGAGCGAGATCAACTTACTCCCTTTCTCAGTATACCAACAACTTGGGTTGGGCAAGCTTAGCCCAACTCAAGTCACGATCCAGTTAGCTGACCTGTCAGTCAAAGTCCCAAAAGGAGAAATAACCAATGTCCTTATCGGAATAGGGGAATTCATTTACCCAGTAGACTTTATTGTCCTAGAGACCCAATCAGTCTCTAATCCTAGGTCCCAAATTCTCATCATCTTAGGACACCCATTTCTAGCAACTACAAATGCAGTTATAAATTACAGAAATGGATCAATGAGATTAACTTTTGGAGATATGACTAAGGAAGTTAATATTTTCAGCTTAAAAAAATAACCCTACGATATGGATGACCCACCTGTTGAGGTAAACCTTATTGAGGACTTAACAAGAGAGCATAGTGAGGAGATAAAATTAGTAGCCGAGTGTGATGTCGAGTTAGAATCCGAGGATTTCAAACTTGATGAGTTAGTCAGTCTACTATTGAGTGGGCATCAAGCCCAAGTTCATTAGATCCATAGCCAACAAGCTTGACTCCTCCGTCTATTGAGTCATCTCCTTCCTTAAAGCTAAGAGCCTTGCCCAAACATCTCAAGTAATCCTACTTAGGTGAACAAGAGACTCTACCAGTCATAATTGCATCCAACTTGACTAACGGGCAAGAAGAGAACCTTGTGACAATCCTTAGGAAACATAAGGAAGCCATTGGTTGGATGATGATCGACATAAAGGGATTAAGTCTAACTATAGTTCAACATCAAATCATCTAAATGAAGAGATAAAATCAAAGAGGGACCCATAATGTAGGTTAAACCTAATTATGCAATGGGTCGTTCGAGCTGAAATAGTAAAACTCTTAGATAATTGGATAATTTATCTTATTTCTGATAGTCAATGGGTCAGCCAGTCCATGCGGTCCCTAAGAAATCTAGTTTTACCATGATAGAGAATGAAAACCAAGAGTTAATACAAACGTGCCTCCCTGTAAAGGTTCGAGTTTGCATTGACTATTGAAAATTAAATGTTGCCACTCGTAAAGACCATTTTTCTCTTCCAATTATCGATCAAATGCTTGAACGATTAGTGGGCCACGAGTATTACTGTTTCCTGAACGGTTACTCGGGGTATAATCAAATCCCCATAGCTCTAGAGGACCAAGAGAAAATAATGTTTACTTGTCTATTTGGGACTCTTGCTTACTGCTGAATGTCTTTCGGTTTATGCAATGCCCCCGTGATATTTTAACGTTGCATGTTAAGCTTATTCTCTGACATGGTCGAATGATTCTTCGAGATCTTTATGGATGATTTCTCTATCTATAGAGACTCTTTCGACCAATGTCTACACCATCTAGAACTTATCCTCGAATGATGTGCCCAAAAAAATTTGACTTTGAATTAGGAAAAGTACCACTTTATGGTACAATATGGGATTGTCCTAGGTCATGAAACTTCTAGAAAAGGGATTGAAGTGGACAAAGTGAAAATAGAGGTTATAGTCAAGCTTCTCACACCCAAATATGTAAAAGACATCCGCTCCTTTTAGAACGCGCCGGGTCCTATCGCAGGTTCATTAAGGATTTTATCAAAATTGCTAGACCCCTGACCAACCTTTTAGAAAAGGATGTGGCTTTCATCTTTGATGACCAATATCTTAACGCTTGGGAGAAGCTCAAAATGGAACTTATCTTTGCACCCATAATTCGGCCCTGAATTAGTCCAAAGCATTTAGATCATGTGTGATGCTTTCAGTCGTGTCATAGGCACTGTCTTAGGACAGCGCATAGATAACAAGTATCATGTGATCTACTAGTCAAGTAGGACTCTAAATTAAACCAATTAAACTATACTACAACTGAAAAGGAATTCTTGGCTGTAGTGTTTGCATTGAAAAAATTTCATCCATACATACTTGGGACCAAAACCACCATATTCACCGATCATTCTGCACTTCGATACCTAATTCAAGAAGGACGTGAAGGCCCGACTCATTCGTTGGATCCTCCTCCTTCAAGAGTTTGATCTAGAAATTTGAGATAAAAAGAGTGTCAAAAATGACATCATCGATCACCTCTGTCGTGTTCCAAATGCTCCTTCCAATGAGTTGCAATCAACGATAACTTCCCAATGAACAACTCTTAGCTACCTTTAGGGAACTATGGTTTGCTACATAGTCAACTACTTAGTCACAAACCAAACTCCATCTCACTGGTCAAATGAAGACATATATCGGTTCTTGTCTCATGTTTGATATTTCATTTTGGAGGAACCTTATCTCTTTAAATATTATTCTGACCAAATCATTAGGAGATGTATTCCCAATGAGGAAGTTAAGAGTGTTCTAGCCTTTTGTCATGAGCTTGCATGCGGTGGACACTTTGGTCCCTGTAAAACTATCAAAAATGTTCTACATAGTGGGTTCTATTAACCCACTTTGTTTAAAGACACATTTGATATTTGAAAGACGTGCACAAGATGCCAAATAATAAGTAGGATTTTGAGACGTAATATGGTGTCCCTCAGCTTAATTCTAAAAATAGAACTCTTTGACGTTGGGGAATTGACTTTATGGGTCCTTTTTTATCTCCTTTGGACACCAATACATCTTAGTTGTTATGGATTACATATCCAAATGGGTTGAAGCCATCCCTTGCAAGACATACGACGACAAAGTTGTTGTTAAGTTCTTGAAAGAAAATATTTTTTCGCGCTTTGGAACCCCTCGTGCAATAATTAGTAATAACGGCTCACAGTTTTGCAGTCGAACTTTTGAGCTCTTATGTGAAAATATGTCATAACACATAAGTTATTCATATCTTACCATCCTCAAACTAGTGGACATATAGAAGTCTCAAATAGATAGCTTATCTTGGAGAATAGTATGAATCAAAACAGAAAAGACTGGTTCTCCAAATTGGTAGATGCTTCGGCATATAGGACCGCCTTTAAAATGATTCTAGGGATGTCTTATTACAGGTTAGTCTTTGGAAAGGCTTTCCACCTTCCTGTCGAATTTAAGCACCGAGCCTAATGAGCAATTAAGTAGCTAAATTTTAATCTAGATAAGGCTAGTACGTTCGAAAATTACAAATTTTCAAACTTGAGGAGTTGAGAAACGAGTTTACGAAAATGTGAAGATAATGAAGGATAGGGTTAAGGTTTGTCATGATAAGTTTATCATGAGAAAAGCTTTGTCACAGGATGTGACGCCCCGATCCGGTGGGCATGGGGACACCACTGCGATGTATATACGCAAGTCGGAAATACCCTCACGTATATACGCTAAGCTTCAATGCAGGCAAGAATCAGAGGCGGAAGCACAGTGGTAATATACATTCCAACAGAATAGTACAAGTACATGGTTATCATAGAAAGTGACACAACATTACAGAAATATTACATCACTAGAAAATACAAGAGTACAATACATGAACGGATATACATAATAAAAACTGAGAGATGCTCACGATACGGCAAGAGGGACCTCGGGAGCCAGATAGGAGAGAATCTGGGAGGAAGAACTACGGCGGTGTCTGAGCTTCTGCTGTACTCCGATCACCACGGAAGGATCCGCTGCGCACTCTGATCAGCTATAGCAAGATCAACACGGTCTAGACTCCAGGATCTGGACATGAGAATCCAGGGTTGTTAGCAACCCTAGCGAGTACATATTATAAAGCCAAATGGCGTGCATAACAGGCACACGTGTACATGTTCAAGTGATGTGGTCCAGGCATGCAGGTACAGGAAATGACAAGTAATAAAAGGAAAATGACAGTAAATCCGAGATTAAGTAAATACATGTATATCAGTAAATCTGAATCGGAAAACATGCATGAAAAACGGTATAGAGAGCATAGGTTTAAAATCATGTGACCAATATATTAAACATGTGATAAATACACTAAATACGCGATAAATATAAGTAAGAACAAAACTAGTTGTATAAGCTCAGATTATGGATTCATGGAGTTGATACGTCGAGGGGATAATCCAAATAAGGAAACCCACATATCCGATGTCGCCATCATCTGAGTTCATACAACTTGAGTTGCCCTCAGGATAACAGAACTAGAGTGTGTCAGTAGTAATCATTATGCCACACATATCATATGTCATAAGGTAGGGTGTCAACTCAGAACATAACATTATAACTGAAATATAGAGGTATAGCATTTTAATTTATCCAATAATGATAGTCAGTACCGTTTGATATTTCAATCGCCTCCCTACCAGCGCCTCACATCACCGATAGTCCATACTAGAGTTCGCACTCTGTAGAACTTACCCGGGTCTAATATGTGAGTACCAGGACCCAAACAAAGGAGAGACCAAATATCACACGTTCTTAACATTATTACTTTTTGGTTGTTTTATGTTATTCATTCGATTCATATGCTTTTGTATATGCTACTGGTACACATACATCCACTTATGAATAAGATGAGTTATTATTTGAAAACTGATAAATCTGATGATTCATATTTATAGTGGGTCCCGTCTCTGCCTGGGACTAGCTCAGGAGTACAGGCTACTGCTTCCGGGGACTTATCCTTACGCCACACGACACTTCAGATTCAGGCTACTGCTTCTGGGGACTTATTATTATGCGCCACACACGACACTTCAGATTTATCACCATTATAAATATGACATCATACCGGTTTCCATCAGTTTCTCCCGCCCAGTGTAAGTTGAGTATTTTATTATATATATATATATATATTGCCCAAAGATAATGTCCACAAGTGTATACAGTATAACCATGATTTTCCAACTTATGGAAACAGGAGTATAATATCAGGAGTATAATATCAGGAGTCACCCTTTTTCAGGGGTTCAGGAGTTCAGGAGTATAGGAGTTCAGGAGTACAGGAGTTCAGGAGTAGAAAATACCTAGTAACATTATAATAATCATGAATATGCCAGGTAATATAGGTGTCTGGTGCCACGTATAACATGTCAAGTACCGGTGTTATATATCATGTGTCAAGTATAGCATGGCAAGTACCGGTGTCATATATCAGGGTCAGGTATAGTATAGCAAGTATCGGGGTCAAATATCAAATGTCAAGTATAGCATGGCAAGTACCGGTGTCAGGTATCATGTGCCAAATATAGCATGGAAAGTACCGGTGTCAAATATAGCATGGCAAGGGTTGGTGTAAGTACCGAGTGCTGGTGTAAATACCGAGTACTGGTGTCATATATCACGTATCAAGTGTAACATGCCAAGTGCCGGTGTAAATACTGAGTACGGTGTAAATACCGAGTGCCGGTGTCATAAATCATATATCAAGTGTAACATGCCAAGTGCCGGTGTAAATACTGAGTACCGGTGTAAATACCGAGTACCAGTGTCATAAATCATATATCAAGTGTAACATGCCAAGTGTCGGTGTAAATACCATGTGCTGGTGTCATAAATCGTTTGTCAAGTACAACAAGTCTAGGGTCGGTGTCAGATGTCACGTGTCAAGTATAACATGTCCAGGGTCGGGTAAATACCGAGTACAACATCATATATTAACTCGCATAGAATGATATCATATATTAAAACTACGGTAACAAGTGCTAGGTATGCTAAAATATCCACATATTAATTCCATGATATAAATACAAGGGTGTTTATTTTTAAGTGTATAAGAAGCACTCGCCTGAAATCGGAGCGAAATACGAGTTAAAAATTCAGAAAATCGGCGATCCGCACGAGAAATCCACTAGCTATAGTTGTATATTAAAATATATAATTATAAATATATATAAATTGTGGCCCAATGGCCTTCCACTCTAGTTTTGATGATGATAAACACTCATGTAGTTATGTTTACTAATATTCTTGTGTTTCTAAGTTTCAGATCATTAACAGGATATTAGTTGTGATTAGCTTCAACAAGATGATTAGAAGCTTATCTTGGTGATTCCGGTGCAAAGCTTAAAGATCATACCTTTGCACTTGGAGGATTACGCGTTTGGGATCGAGTCTACTTGAAGATGGAAGATCGACAAGAAGACTTAGGTATCCTAGTTTAGATAGAGTTTTAGATCCATTTGTAAAGCTAGTTTAGTTGATATGCTCAAGTGCACAAACACACACGTTTCATGATTTGATATTTGGTTTTTATGAATAGTTGATCAAAACAAGTTTACATGTTTTATATGTATAGTAGATGTATTCTAGTTATACATACATGGTTTAACTTGCTAAACAAACTTATTTTGATATCCCTATTCATGTTTTGGAAAAATCAAGTTTGATAAAAATACTGGTTTTGTTTTTGATAAAATTTGCAAGACACAAAAATGAATTGATATGTTGATATATTGTCTTGAAATTTTTATCACATGTTTATGTTTTAACATAAAATGATAAGACAAGTTTTATGGAATTTTCAGAAATAATAAAAGATTTTTATAAAATATTTTTCCCAAAATTTCTGACCTTGTTTTTGTGCTGACAGGCTGGTCGGTCGACCGTGCCGGTCGACCGCACCAAAGGGCCGGTCGACCGGGACGGTCGACCGATGTGCACAGATGTGCACATCTGTTAGGCACATAGCCGGTCGACCGGGCCGGTCGACCGAGGTGAGAGCTCTGCTCTCGGGATTTTTCGGTCGACCGGGCCGGTCGACCGCTAGTGCCCAACGGTCACATTTTTGACCGTTGGCGGTCGACCGGGCCGGTCGACCGGTGGCTGTCAGAACTGCCACATCAGCCTAACGGCTAGTTTTGTATAGGGGCTACATAAACCCCATCTCTTTGGGGATTTTGGCCAAGTTTTTCAAGAAGAAAAATACCAGTTTTCTGAAGTGTTTAAAAGAGTTTTAAAAGGGTTTTTAAGCCAAAAAGATTTCATCTTATTTGTTTTTGGGTTTTTGGAAAATCAAAGAAAGCTAGGGTTTTGGGATTTTGATTTGGTATTTCATTTTCTATCATATACAAGAGATTTCCCAAGTAGTTTTTCTTTGTTGCTTGTTTCCAAAAACACTTTGTTTCCACACTTGAGCTATCACCTATCCTAATCTATTTAGGATCTTGTTTTTGTGGAAAAAGAAAAAGGAAAGAGGTTTGTGGTTGAGATATACCACTTGTTGTAAACCCTTGATTTCTTGAGTTGCTCCCTCTTGGGTAGAGGAGGAGAGTGTTGTATTGGGTTGTTGGTTTGGATCCCTCTTAGGTAGAGGTGATTGAGTTTGGTTGTAGACTCTTCGGTAGAGGTGTTGGTTGTTGTATTGGCTACGGGCCTAACCCCTCGGTTGTGAGGAGGTTGTTGTTGAGAGAGGAGTTTGGTACTCCTAGAGTTGTAAGAAATCCTCTTCGGTAGAGGTTCCCTCGGTGGGAGTTGAGATAGTGGAAATCCTACACGGTGGTGTAGGCGGGGATGTAGAGCAAGGTGCTCGAACCTCGAAACAAATCTTGGTGTTTGCGTTTTGATCCATTGTCTCTCTAACTCTCTCTCATTTATATTGTGCAAAGCATCATACTTCATATCATCATATTTGCTTGTGTTGAGCATAACTCATATTGTCATATCATATTGCTTGTGTTGCCTTGCATTATTTTATATTGCTATATCCTTTATTGCTTGGCTTGATTGTGTGTGCACATTGCTTGGATTGCTTGTGTGTGTGTGCCTAACTTATACTCATCCAACAAGAGCTTCACATAGCGCCTCAACCCATATCAAGGGGAATCAAGAGGAGTTTAGTCCAGAGCCTCGCAAGAGGAATTCGGCTACACTTGTTGTATTGTATTAGTTTGTGCATAATTTGCATTAGCTTCCGCATTTAGCGCACTTAGTTTGCATTTAGTTTCTTAGATTAGCACTTACACCTATTCACCCCCCCTCTAGGTGTTTTTTCATAAATATTGGAGAGGGAATGAGAGAGGAGAGAGAGGAGAGAGAGTTGTAGGAAGGAGAGAGAAAATAGGGTGTCTTTAAAAGGGAAAATATGAATTAAAAGGGAAGGGGGTAGGGTTGTAAATATAGTGAAGTAATAAGAGATGAGGGGAGGGGTATTTTAGGAATGTAAGAATGTGGGTTTATTTAGGGAAAGTAAAGAGAAAAGAAAAGAAAGAAAGAATAAAGAAGGAAGAAGGAAGAAAGAAAGAAAGAAAGAAAGAATGGAGGGGGTGGGGGTGCCCATCGCCGGCGGCCTGGCGGCGGCGGCGCCGCCACCGGGAAGCGCGATCGCGGCCCTAGGCCAGGGGAGGAGGTGGGAGAGGTGGTTTTGGTGTTGATGTTGGTGTTTGTGTTGGAGGAGGTGGTGGTGGTTGTTGGTGATGGTGGTGGTTATGGTGGTTGTGGTGGTGATTGGTGGTGCTGGGGAGTTAGAGAAGGAGGAGGAGGTGGTGATGGGGTGGTTGGAGTGGTGGAATTGGTGGTGGTGATTGTGAATTTTGAAGAAGATGAAAGTTGAGGTGAGATGGGTTTGGTTGAAATTGGAGGTGGTGGTGGAGTTTTTGGGGTTGATGGAAGTGGAGAAGTGGAGAGAAGGTGTTGGGGAGTTGGTTGGCCAACCTAGGAGTGGCCTGCGGTGGTGGTGGTGAAGGTGGACGCGGCAGTTGTGTGGAGGTGTTGGTTTGGTTTGGTTTGTTTTGTTTTGAAGGAGATGAAGTGGAAATTAGAATTGAAAAGCGAAAGGAAAATGGATGGTTTAATAGAGGAGAATTGGAAGTGTTATAATTAATGGGGATGGTGGGAGAATGGGGCTTGCTTGCTGTGTGTTTTTAGCAGCCATGCTGCTGTGTTTGCAGCAGCCAGCAGTGGGGTGGTTGGGGTGCAGGGCATGGGTGTTGGAGTGAAGGAGAAGAAAGAAAAGAAGAAAAGAAAGAAAATTAAAGAAAAAGGGAAAAATTTTAATAAGAAAATAAAATAAATAGTTTAAAATTTTTATTATTAAATAATTTATTTATTATAATTTTGGAAGTACAATGTAGGAGAGTAGGGAAGGAGAAAGTACGAAAAGATAAGACCAGTAATAAATATTATTATTTTAATAAAGTTAAAATTTAACTATTTCAGAATCATTCCAAAATTTCTCAAAAATAGAAAATATTATTCTAAGATGTCTGGTGAAATCGGATTTAAGAAATTCAATGTAATTTTCAAATTAAAAATCTTGGAATCTTCCGACAATACTAGCCGACACCAAAATCGGTGAAATTTTGATAAATTTAAAAAATCCAAAAAATATTTTTAGATAAAAAATAAAATTCTAAGATGTACTGAGAAAGCCATTTTGAAAATTCAATCTCATTTAAAAACTAAAAATCTGGGAATCAGTCAGCGATATCGACCGACACCGATTTTGGAGATTTTGCAGAAAAATTCTGAAAAATTTCAGAAAATCATGAAAAATCTAAAATATTAGAAAACAGTCTCTGAAATTGAAATCGGTCAAATAGGACTACTAGAAAGTCAAATCGGGCTACTGGCTGATATCGGGTTCCCGATCCGGGTCAGGGCTTACTCTAGATCTGAGAATCCAGATCCGATACTCAATAATATGAGAAATCACAACTTAAAAACTAATATTAGAAGAAAATTGTAATAATATGATCGAAAAAGTCGGGACACGTATCTGGGTACGTATCCCGGGAACGGGGTGCTACACAGGACAAAAAGTCTTACTTTATAATTTTAAGTTTCATCTTTTTTTAGGGAAGTTGAAATCACGATAGATAGGGCCATTCATTATTAGGACCGTGTTTCCATATGAAGTAGTAGAGATATGCGACACTAAGAATGGTAATGAATTCAAGGTAAATGGTTAACGTTAGAAACTGTTTTTGGAATTAGTACCGGAAGCAGACACAATCATGGATCTACTTGACCATATGTATCAGTAACATAACTTCACTTCTTTTACACTTTATTCCATGCATAGATGCATTCATTCATATGTTGGGGACTGGTTGTAAAATGAAAGAGCAAGGAAATTACCGTGTAGCTTTGGGCTAACAGGTCGTGTCCACGAGGAGGAATGTGATAGAAGCTTTTCAGTGTTTTTGTTAAATAATAAAGAGGGAAGTTGGCGTCTTTTTTTTAAGTTGAAAAAGAAAATGGAGAGAAGGGTGATGATTAAAAGAAAAGTTACAAATTTAGAGAAGGCTTTGGAAAAAGTGAATTTTGTATAAAATTTTTGCAAAGTGCTTTGTTGTTTTTTATAAAGAAGAAAATCTGGGCTCACTATCTCACTACTCAACGATATATTTTTCTATTGAAATCCTTAGTGCCTCAACTCGATCATAGGTAAAAAAAAAACTTAAGCTTGATTTTAGAAAGTTTTAAGCAAAGCACATAAGATGGTTGGAAAAGTGAATTCTTTTCTTTAAGAAATCATCTTGAATTGAATGTTAAATCATCAAGAAGTTCAAGTATGAGATAAAAACAAGTTCAAGAGACGTTTTTAAAAGAAGTAGAAATTTAAAAATCTAAACCCATCCTCATGTGCCTTCAATAACACTTTCAAGAAAAAAGGCTTAAGTTAGGCATGCAAATGATTCATTAAGTCTTTTTCATCAAAACCATTCGAAAAGAAGAGGGATCAGAGAGAGGAAGAATAGTGAGCCCAGAAAATCGATCTAGCTACTCATGAAAGACAAAGAACAATGCAAGTAAATAAGGCAAGACATACCGTAAAATGTGTGAAAGAAAATGTAGCTTGATCCTTGTATGATGTCACTTCAATCTTCAGAATACAATCACTCACTTCCTCTCTCTCACTAGTATTTGCACTGAACTACAAATTATAAAAAAAAATACCACTTCTATACTATCTAACAAAGAGCCTAAATCCTTAAAAATAAAGAGAAAAATTAAATCTAATTTCGGTCCCTTTTTCTCAAAAAAATGCAGTATTTATAGGCAAAAACTAAACGAGGGGGACGTATGAAGATAGGGGAGAAAACGCTCCCCCAACAGTTATTAAACGGCGGCGAAAACGCGGTTTTCGTCGCGTTTCCGCGGCCATGTTATGGCCAAGTGGCCACACTTGGTTGGAAAAGCTCCTTCGTTTGGTGATTTTCCCTTATCTCCTGCTGGTTTTCCCGTTTCTACTTCAGGATTTGACGAAACAGTCTTTGATTATTGGCTTTAACCACTTGATTTGAGAAGATACATTTCAATCGGTTTTCAACCTCTCTAATTTGCCAAGATCTTCCCTGATTCCCTAATTTTGAATTTATTCTGAATTGATTCAAAATTTGATGGGTTTTTTAGGCTTGTTTCTCTTTCTATCCTTTAGCAATGGGCCTGCATTTTATCTAGAAAAATATGACTTATTAATATGATTTATTTAGATAGTAAGCATGGTAATGTGACAACATGTATGCAATAAATATGACCGATCATACCCCCACACTTATCTTTTGCTCGCCCTCGAGCAAACTATCAAAACTAATTCTAATCAATTATTAGACCACTTTCGTAGGTCACTCGATTGCACTGAGCATGTGCAATAAGCCATTAAACCTCTAGATTACCCCTAGAGGACGAGCTGTGTCTCGTGAGGGTTTTCAGTGGATTATACCCACAAAATCCATAAAGAAAGAGAAAAATGTTAGTGTTTTCGAAAGCATTTTGAAAAGAGAAAATATTTGAAGTATATTTGTAAGGGTTCAAGTAATTTATAAGTTATAGGAATATCAAACTTTTCATTCCTAAACTTAGTCTCTATTCAAAAATATGTCATCAATTAAAGTAAGGAGTCAAGTTGTGTTTCTCATCTAATTTATTACTTTACTCTGAGTCATATATGCACCATCGTGATCATGAAGTTTGACTAATGGTTCTTTAATATTAACTCCTATGCCTTATTTATATTTATTTTTGGTGGTATTTATTCCTCAATTCCATTAGGCTTTCTAATCTACCCATGTAACAATCCTTTAGTCGGTGACGCCCAAACCGGACAGTTTTAGGGCACCAAGTGAGAAAACACCCCTAAGGACTTAAACACTCGAGCAGACAAGGCCACGAAACCAAGGTTTTTATTTATAAGATGTACCCCTTTTAACCGTGAATACTTATGCTTCATGAGGCACAAATACCCAGCTTAATCAGAGAATTTATATATATTTTATATTTTTTTCAAACTTATCTAATTATCTTTTGTATAAATACCAAGGCTTGCTTAGGCCAAAGTATCTAGCTAATCAGTAATTAGATTTGTTTATTTTTTTTATACATATGCAGTTTTTTTTTATAAGGCATAAGAGTCTTTGTTTTTAACCCTAAGTGTGTAAGTGTATAAAGTGTGCATATTTCATCAAGGTAAAGATCAAGATTAAATTACTTATACAAATTTTCTTCCTAACCCTAAAAATCAAACAAGTCATCTGACTTTGACTAAATGTAAGAAATCCTAATTATGATTTTCCTATTCCTTAAAATTGACTTAATTTCTTACAAAAATATATCAAAATATTGTTCTTACCTTTCAAAAAGTTTATATATATATATATATATATTATATTAGTCATGTTGGTACCCTCCGCCACACTTATCTCATGCATTGTTCCCAATGTATGAAAGAAATGTATAGATGCATGAAATAAAATGAAAAGACGAAAGTTACCGATACACTAGGTCAAAAAGACCCATAGCCGTTTCATTTACCGGCACCGATTCCAAAAAAGGTTTAAGGCGTTGACCATTTACCTTAAAGTCATTTTCATTCTTGGTGTCACTGATCTCAACTGCACCGTGTGGAAACACGATTTTTATAACGAATGGCCCAGTCCATCTTGATTTTAATTTTCCTGAAAAAAGATGAAGCCTAGAATTATAGAGTAAGACTTTTTATCCAGGGACAAAGGTTTTTCTTATGATGTGTTTATCATGAAAAATCTTAACTCTATCTTTAGTGATCTTAGCATTTTCATAGGCCTCATTTCTTAACTCCTCTAATTCGAAAATTTGTAATTTCCGAAGGTCACCGGCCTTAGACAAGTCGAAATTCAGCTACTTGATTGCCCATAAGGCCCAGTGCTCTAACTCAACGGGTAGGTGATAAGCTTTATCATAGACTAAACTATAAGGAGACATCCCTAGAATCATCTTAAAAGCGGTCCTGTAGGCCCATAGGGCATCTACAAGTTTGATAAACCAATCTTTCCAGTTTTGGTTCACAGTTTTCTTCAAGATAAGCTTGACTTATCTATTGGAAACCTCAACCTGCCCACTGGTTTGAGGATGATAAGATGTGGACAACTTGTGAGTTATGGCATACTTTCGCATAAGAGCTTCAAAAGATCTATTACAAAAGTGAGTGCCATTATCACTGTTGATAGCACGAGGGGTTCCGAAGCGTGAAAAAATGTTCTCTTTCAAAAACATTATGATAACTTTGTTATCATTAGTTCTTCTAGGAATGGCTTCTACCCACTTGGACACATAGTCCACAGCAACCAATATGTATTGGTTTCCAAATGAGTTAGGAAATGGACCCATAAAGTCAATGCCCCAAACATCAAAGAGTTCTATTTCTAAAATTAGGTTGAGGGGCATCATATCTTGTCTTGTGATCTTCCTACCATATGGCATCTAAAGCACATCTTGCAAAATTCATAAGCATCTTTGAACAAAGTGGGCTAATAGAACCTACTTTGTAGCACTTTTTCAGCAGTCTTGCGGGGACCAAAGTGTCCACCGCATGCAAGTTCGTGACGAAAGGATAAAACACTCTTAACCTCCTCATCGGGAATGCATCTCCTAATAATTTGGTCAGAACAGTACTTAAAAAGATATGGTTCCTCCTAAAAGAAATACCGGACTTGGGGTAAGGACCAGTATATATCATTTTTGGACCAATGAGACGGACTTTGGTTTGTGACTAAGTAATTCACTATATCAGCAAACCAAGGTTCCCTAGAGATAGCTAAGAGATTTTCATCAGGAAAATCCTCATTTATGGGTACTTCGTTGCATGGAGAATTAGGGATTCGTGAGAGATGGTCAGCGTATTTTCTACGTCTTTCTTGTCTCGAATCTCGAGATCAAATTCTTGAAGAAGGGGGATCCAATGAATGAGTCGGGCCTTGGCATCTTTCTTCGTCATGAGGTACCTAAGCGCAGAATGATCGGTAAAAATGGTCATTTTGGACCCTAGTAGGTAGGGACGAAATTTCTCTAAGGCAAACACTACTGCCAAGAATTCCTTCTCAATTGTAGTGTAGTTTAATTGAGCATCATTGAGAGTCCTACTAGAGTAGTAAATCATGTGCTACTTGTTATCAATGCGTTGTCTGAGGACAGCGCCTATTGTTGGCCAAAGGTTACAATCACCCAGTTTTTGAGTTTTGATGATTACAAAATATATATAGTTATTTGTACTAATCATATTTTAGTGTTTAAGTGTGTTTCACGGTTCTAAGGATTCAAGAAGTGTTCTTCTCTAAAGGAATGTATTTTTGACTCAAGTTGGTTCATTTTGGGTTCAAGGAATCAAGCTATTCAATATCGCATATGGAGAAGCCCATTTGAAGACCTTGTAGTCACCTAAAACCTTTGCAAGAATTAGTTTGTTAAAGAATGAGGTTATGATAAGTTGGCTCAAGAAAACACACGCACACTTTCATTTTTCAAAATACAGTTTTTGTTTTTGTTAATTGATTCAGGTGCATGTCTTGTTTAATATACATGACTCAAAATATTTTACATTTTTATATCTTGTTTATATCATGTATACCAACCCTTATAGCATGCTACTCAATCATATAGCCTTACAAAATTATTTTGAAAATTTTTCAAAGTTCAAAATTCTCTTATAAAAATCTGTTTCAGGCCCAACGGTCGACCGGCGGTCGGCCGGATCCATTTCAGGCACGATCGGTCGACCGCACCGGTCGACCGGGCCTTGTGGTCTTGGCGTGCACGTTTGTGCACGTCTACCGGTCGACCGGACTGGTCGACCGACTGAAAGACCCTTGCTCTCGGGTTTTGTCGGTCGACCGGGCCAGTCGACCGACAGAACAAAGACTTGTTTTTGTTTGAGAGCCGGTCGACCAGACCGGTCGACCGTGTCCAACGGCTAGTTGCCAGTTGAGCTGTCGGTCGACCAGGCCGGTCGACCGACAGCCGCCAGCAGCCCCAATGGCTAGTTTTCTGAGTTTTGATCATTGGATTTGATTGTGATGTTTTAGTCAGCTATCTCTGAAATTTTGAGGGCTATTTTCTGACCTATTAAACTAGTTATAATGATGATTAGATCTCCTCTAATCCCTATAAATAGATGGCATTGGTCACTTGCAAAAATCAAGAAAAATACCCATTGTTTGGTGTTTCAAAAAGAGAAGAAAAGTTTTTCAAAGCCCTCATTTCTAAAGAGCATTCTTGGTCTAAGTTTTTCAGTTGTTTTAAAGATTTTTCTTACTCTTTTCAACTGAATTTTTCTCACTACACTTCTTGAGCCAAAAATTATTCCATTCTATAAGGAGTTGTAAGAGAGAAGTTTGTGATCTTTTTGATCACCTTGTTACTTGTTGTTTTTTGTGTTGAGATCCCTCTTGTGAAGAGGATTGGATTGGTGGGAGTTCAGTACTCCGGTCTTATGTAGACCTCTTGTAATTTCCTCGGTGGATATAGTGGAAATCCTTCACGGTGGTGAAGGCGAGGACGTAGAGCGGTGGCTCGAACCTCGAAACAAATTTCTTGTGTTTGCGATTGGTTTCCTTATTGTTTTTCATTGCTTTACATTTATATCTTGTGATACTTCTTGATTGCACTCTATTATTGCATCCATTTCATTACTTGCATTTTTCGGTCTTTACTCGTCTCAACAAGAAAGCAATTACGCGCCTCAACTCATAATCTAGAGGAATCAAAGAGGAGAAGTTTTAGAGCCCTTCACGGGGAATTCGACTTCAATTTCTTGTTTTGAGTGACCGATTGCATCATTCTTTCATACTTGTTTAAAAAGATCATTAGATTAGCATTAACACCTATTCACCCCCCTCTAGGTGTTTTTCAATTGGTATCAGAGCTTTGGTCTCTAGGCTCTTGGCTTAACAACCTTAGAGAGATCCTATATTGCTAATCACTTTATTCATTTTTCATCCTCATACACTTAGTAAAAATGGCTGAAGGAATTAAGACCCCACCCAAGTTTAATGGCCTTAACTTTCCCATATGGAAGGTTAAGATGACCGTATTTTTGCAATTCTTAGGAAGTCGGGTTGCAAAGGCGGTGACCAAACCATTTAGTGCACCCCTTGGTGATGAGGACACTTGGTCCGATATTGCCATGAAGGAGTTTGATGCTAATGCTAGGGCACACTATGCCTTACTTCAAGCTCTTAATGACGATGATATTTCAAGAGTCATTCATTGCAAATCCGCACATGAGATTTGGACTCACTTACTTGTCACTCATGAGGGGACTTCACAAGTAAAGAGGGCAAAAATCGACCTTCTTCGTTCCCAATATGAAAATTTTTCTATGCAAGAGAATGAAACCATAGATGATATGGTTACTAAATTTACAAAGATTACTAATGGACTTTCTTTTTTAGGTGACGGCATTGACAACGACAAAAAGTGAGGAAGATCGTCCGTGCACTCCCTCCATCTTGGGAAGTCAAAGCCACTACTTTGAAGGAGCTTAATGACAAGGAAGAAATGGAGCTTATAGGTCTCATTGGGAATCTCAAGACCCATGAGATGAAAAGAAAAGCAAGAGAAGAGATGGCTCCTCCCAAGAAGAAAGCTATTGCCTTCAAGAATTCTTCCACCTACTCTGACGACGATGATTAAGAAGAGGATGACAAGGATCTTTCTCTTCTTGTAAAGAACATTCGGAGAATGTACAACAAGGCAAAGTTCAAAAATAGAAGGAGATGGTAAGGTAAAGAAGAGAAGAAAATCATTTGCTTCAATTGCGGGAAGCCGGGTCACATTGTTGCGGAATGTCTGGATAAAGCCAAGCCCTCCAACTCCAAGAAACCATACAAAAAGAAAGCTTTAAAGGCTACTTGGGATTCGGAGAGTGAATCCGATGAGGAAGTTGACACCGCCAACATGTGCTTGATGGCAAATGAAAGCACAAGCAAGGTAACTCCCGATATATCTATTGATTGTGAGCTTTCTATAGATGAACTAGGAGAAGCTTTTGAAGAACTATCTCATAACTATGATTTTCTCAAAAAGAAATACTTGAAAATGAAAAAGAAAAATGAATCTCTCAATCACAAAGTTTTAACACTTACAAAGAAAAGGATGAATTGTTTTCTACTCTTGTTTCTACACAAAAGGATTTTGATAACTATAAAATTTCTTGTAAAGGTAAATTTTCACAAATTGATGAAAATGAAATTTTCATGCTAAAAGAGAAAATTGATTCATTAGGAATTGTTTTGAAGAAATGTGAATTTGATAAAAATAGACTAGAGGCTATGTTTCCTAAGAAACATGTCCCAAAGAAACATTCACATGCTATTCATGCTCATGTTTATAAATCACAAACTTTACATCATGCCAAGCACCCTAAACATGCCCACACCCCCCACACACATCATGCATTCATGTATGGTAAAGTCTTTTCATGCACATATTGTGGCCGTAAAGGTCATTTAGTTAAATTTTGCTATGATATGATTAATGCATCGCATAATCATGTTTGGGTTCGGGATACTAACTTTCAAGGACCCAAGAAAGTTTAGGTACCAAAGTCAACAAATTTGTTAAATGATGTAGGTACATTCCAAGGCCCAACGACGTAAAGGATTGTGGTATCTTGATAGTGGTTGCTCAAGGCACATGACTTGAGAAATCAACTACTTTGCAACCCTATCAAGATACCATGAAGGTGGCACCGTCACCTTCGGAGATGATGCCAAAGGAAAAATCATTGGTATTGGTAATGTTAAACTTGGTACATCTCCTTTAATAGAAATGTTGTTTTAGTTGATGGCCTCAAGCATAATCTCTTGAGTGTTAGTCAACTTTGTGACAAAAGTTTTGATGTCGTTTTTGATAACCTAGCATGTAGAGTTATTGATAGACAATCCAATGCATGTATATTTTCCGAATTTCGTGAAAACAATATATACATGATTGACATGTCTAATATGCTATGCAATGCTACTTGTTTGAAAGCCTTCGATGATGACTTTTGGTTGTGGCATAGGAGATTAGGTCACATTTCTTTTGACCATCTATCTAGATTAAACAACAAGGAAATGGTGAAAGGTATTCCTTACTTGAACTTTGAAAAGGACCGCATTTGCGATGCGTGCCAACTTGGGAAACAAACCAAGTCCTCTTTCAAGTCAATCAAGGATATCATGACATCACGACCCTTGGAGTTGATCCATATGGATTTGTTTGGTCCTACTCAAACCAAAAGTCTAAGTGGGAATAGTTTTGCTTTCGTTTTAGTTAATGATTTCTCGCGTTTTACTTAGATTTTCTTTTTAGAACACAAAATTTAAGCCTTTTCATATTTTCAAGCTTTTAAGAAAAGAGTTGAAAAGGAAAAAGATTCTTCTATTTTAAGAATAAGAAGTGATAGAGGTGGTGAATTCAATAACCAACCCTTTATCACCTTTTGTGAAGAACATGGAATTAAGCATGAACTATCTTGTCCTAGAACTCCACAACAAAATGGAGTTGTTGAGAGGAAAAATCGTACATTACAAGAGATGGCTAGGACAATGATAAATGAATATGGACTCCCTCATTATCTATGGGCCGAGGCCGTCAACACATCTTGCTACATATCAAATAGAGTTTTCATATGCAAAAACACTTCAAAAACATCTTTTGAGATCTATTTTTCTAGAAAGCCAAATGTTTCATACTTTAAAGTTTTTTGTTGTAAATGTTTTGTTTTGAATACTAAAGATAATTTAGATAAATATGATGCAAAGTCTTATGAAGCAATTTTTGTTGGTTACTCTAATACTAGTAAAGCTTATAGAGTTTTCAATAAGTCATCCTTGACTATTGAAGAATCTATACATGTAAAGTTTGAGGAATCTAATGTGTTTGTTAAGAATGTTGTAGAAATAGATTCCCTAAATGAAGACATAGAGAGAACTACTTTGAAGGACTCACCTACTCTTGAAGACATGCCAAAGGATGATGAAGGAATTGAAGTTCAAGAAAATGAGGTTCATTGAAATGAAATTCAAGAAGTTGAAGTGGAGACTACTCAACCACTTCCAAAAGATTCGAGATACAATCCACATCATCCCAAGGAAATAGGTGAAGTATCAAAAGGGGTAACTACTCATTCTAAACTTCATGTTCTTTTTGGGCACTATGCATTTATTTCTCACTTTGAATCAAAGAACATCCTCAAAGCCGAGGGCGACTCATATTGGTTGCTAGCCATGTAAGAGGAGCTCAATCAATTCGAGCGCAACTAAGTTTGGCATCTTGTTCCTAGGCCCCACGATAGACCAACAATTGGTACTAAGTGGATCTTTAAGCACAAGTTGGATGAGTCGGGAAATATTGTTAGGAATAAAGCTAGGTTAGTGGCCCAAGGTTACACTCAAGTCGAAGGTATCGATTTTGAGAAAACCTTTGCACCCGTAGCACGGCTTGAAGCCATACGGATGACACTTGCATTTGCTTCTTATAAAGATTTTAAACTTTTTTAAATGGATGTAAAAAGTTCTTTCTTAAATGGATTTATTGAAGAGGAGGTGTATGTTGAGCAACCCCCCGGGTTTGTTGATCCTACACATCCAGATTTTGTTTTCAAACTTGACAAATCTCTTTATGGTTTAAAACAAGCCCCTAGGGCTTGGTATAAAAGACTTTCTTCATTTCTAATTTCTAATGGTTTTAATAAAGGAAAAATAGGTACTACTTTGTTTACAAAACACGTTGAAAATGATATACTTATAGTTCAAATATATGTTGATGATATCATATTTGGTTCTACTAATGAAAATCTTTGCAAAGTTTTTGAATCATGCATGAAGGAGGAATTTGAGATGTCTATGATGGGCGAGCTTAACTATTTCCTTGGACTCCAAATCAAGCAAAGGAAGGATGGGATCTTCATCAATCAAGCCAAGTATACGAAGGAACTTATCAAGAGATTTGGGCTTGAAGGGGCTAAGACAAGCAAAACTCCCATGGCTACCACCACAAAGCTTGACAAGGATGAACAAGGTACAAGTGTAGACATTAAGCTTTATCGTAGCATGATTGGTAGCTTGTTGTATTTAACAGCTAGTAGGCCGGACATTATGTTTTGTGTATGTCTCTGTGATCGATTTCAATCGTGTCCTAAAGAGTCCCATTTGATTGCGGTAAAACGCATTATTAGATACCTTAAGGGCACAATTGAAATAGGTTTGTCGTATCCGAAGACCGGACAATTTTCCATGACGAGTTTTTTGGATGCCGACTATGCGGGTTGTAGAGTGGATAGGAAGAGTACAAGTGGAACATGTCAATTTTTTGGTAATTGTCTTGTTTCATGGTCCTCCAAAAAGCAAAATTCGGTAGCCCTCTCAACCGCCGAGGCGGAGTATGTTGCGGCCGGAGCTTGTTGTGCACAAGTTCTTTGGATGAAACATACTCTCCTTGACTATGATTTGCATTTTGACCATATTAAAATATTTTGTGATAATACTAGCACTATTCATATGACCAAAAATGCAAATCAACATAGTAAGACTAAGCACATTGACATTCGGTATCACTTTCTTCGAGATCATTTTGAGAAAGATGATATTGAAATTGAATATGTTTCTACCGATTTTAACTTGCCGATATTTTTTCAAAACCACTAGACTATGCTAGATTTTCCTTTATTTGTGGTGAATTGAATGTTTGTGTTATGGAATCATGAAAATTTTAACAATGTTTACCCTTTTTGATGTATAACAAAAAGGAAGAGAAAAAGTTAGCTTATTATTATTTTGAGTTTTGAATTATGCATTTTGAGTTTTGAAAAGTTATTTTGAGTTTTGAGTAATAACAAGTCAGTTTTGTGTTTTGAGTTTTGAATTTTGAGTTTTAAAGTTATAACAAGTTAGTTTTTGAGTTATGAGTTTTGAGCAATATGTTTTGAATTCCTATGTTTTTTCTTATGCCAAAGTTCTTAGTTTCTACTTTGCATGTATATAGCCTTTCATATATATAGCATGATTTGAGGAGGAGCTTCCAAGCTCCTTTCCCGTATTTTTTTAAATAACTCATATGTTTTATCATCATCAAAAAAGGGAGATTGTTGGCCCAAGGTTACAATCACCCGGTTTTTGAGTTTTGATGATTACAAAACATATATAGTTATTTGTACTAATCATATTTTAGTATTTAAGTGTGCTTCAGGGTTCTAAGGATTCAAGAAGTGTTTTTCCCTAAAGGAAGGTATTTTTGACTCAAGTAGGTTCATTTCGGGTTCAAGGAATCAAGCTATTCAATATCGCATATGAAGAAGCCCATTTGAAGACCTTGTAGTCACCTAGAACCTTTGCAAGAATTAGTTTGTTAAAGAATGAGGTTATGATAAGTTGGCTCAAGAAAATACACACACACTTTCATTTTTCAAAATACAGTTTTTGTTTTTGTCAATAGATTTTGGTGCATGTCTTGTTTAATATACATGCCTCAAAATATTTTACATTTTTACATCTTGTTTATATCATGTATACCAACCCTTATAGCATGCTACTCAATCATATAGCCTTATAAAATTATTTTGAAAATTTTTCAAAGTTCAAAATTTTTCCTATAAAAATCTGTTTCAGGCCAAATGGTCGACCGGGCGGTCGACCGGATACATTTCAGGCATGATCGGTCGACCGCACCGGTCGACTGGGCCTTGTGGTCTTGGCATGCACGTTTATGCACGTCTGCCGGTCGATCGGACCGGTCGACCGACTGAAAGACCCTTGCTCTCGGGTTTTGTCGGTCGACCGGGCCAGTCGACCGACAGAACAAAGACTTGTTTTTGTTTGAGCGCCGGTCGACCAGACCGGTCGACCGTGTCCAACGGCTAGTTGCCAGTTGGGCTGTCGGTCGACCGGGCCGGTCGACCGACAGCGGCCAGCAGCCCCAACGGCTTGTTTTCTGAGTTTTGATCATTGGATTTGATTGTGACGTTTTAGTCAGCTATCTCTGAAATTTTGGGGCTATTTTCTGACCTATTAAACTAGTTATAATGATGATTAGATCTCCTCTAATCTCTGTAAATAGATAGCATTGGTCACTTGCAAAAATCAAGAAAAATACCCATTGTTTGGTGTTTCAAACAGAGAAGAAAAGTTTTTCAAAGCCCTCATTTCTAAAGAGCATTCTTGGTCTAAGTTTTTAGTTGTTTTAAAGATTTTTCTTACTCTTTTCAATTGAATTTTTCTCACTACACTTCTTGAGCCAAAAATCATTCCATTCTATAAGGAGTTGTAAGAGAGAAGTTTGTGGTCTTTCTGATCACTTTGTTACTTATTGTTCTTTGTGTTGAGTTCCCTCTTGTGAAGAGAATTGGATTGGTGGGAGTTCGATACTCCGGTCTTGTGTAGACCTCTTGTAATTTTCTCGGTGGATATAGTGAAAATCTTTCACGGTGGTGTAGGCGGGGACGTAGAGCGGTGGCTCGAACCTCGAAACAATTCCTTGTGTTTGCGATTGGTTTCCTTATTGTTTTTCATTGCTTTCAATTTATATCTTGTGATACTTCTTGATTACACTTTATTATTGCATCCATTTCATTACTTGCATTTTTCGGTCTTTACTCATCTCAACAAGAAAGCAATTACGCGCCTCAACTCATAATCTAGAGGAATCAAAGAGGAGAAGTTCTAGAGCCCTTCACGGGGAATTCGGCTTCAATTTCTTGTTTTGAGTGACCAATTGCATCATTCTTTCATACTTGTTTAAAAAAATCATTAGATTAGCATTAACACCTATTCACCCCCCCTCTAGGTGTTTTTCACCTATGGCAAAATCGAAAGCGTCGCACAGGATTTCGAATGGCTTAGACCAATCCGGTGCAGATCTGATTGGTACAAAAATAAGCTCTCTCTTAAGCTTCTCTCAAGAATTCATACATTCAGTATCGAAAGTGAAGGACACGTCCTTAACTAACAGATTAGTCAAGGGCCTAGCAATCTTGCTAAAATTCTTGATAAATCTTCGGTAAAAATCGGCGTGTCCTAAGAAGGATCTAATATCCTTCACGCATTTGGGCATAGGAAGCCTTGCAATAACCTCAATTTTGGCTCTATCCACTTCAATTCCTTTCTTGGAGATTTCATGATCCAAAACAATTTCATTTTTTACCATGAAGTGGCATTTCTCCCAGTTCAGTGTCAGATTTTTCTCAACGCAACATTGGAGGACAAGTTCTAAATGGTGGAGACATTGAGTAAACAAATCTCCTTGGATGGAGAAATCATCCATGAAGATTTCTAAGAATCATTCTACCATATCAGAAAAAAGACTCAACATGCAACGTTGAAACGTTGTTGGGGTATTGCATAAGCCGAAAGGCATTCGACGATAAGCAAATATCCCAAATGGACAAGTGAACGTAGTCTTTTCTTGGTCCTCAGGAGCAATAGGAATCTGATTATACCCTGAGTAACCGTCCAAGAAACAGTAGTACTCGTGGTCCGCCAAACGTTCAAGCATTTGATCAATGAAGGGAAGTAGAAAATGGTCCTTACGAGTTGCAGCATTAAGTTTCCTATAGTCAATGCAAACTCGGATCTTAGTGGGAAGTCGAGTTTGGACCAACTCTTTGTTCTCATTTTCCACTACGGTGAAACCGGATTTTTTTAGAACTGCGTGGATAGGACTGACCCATTGGCTATCAGAAATGGGATAGATTATCCCATTGTCTAAGAGTTTCACAATTTCAGCATGAACAGCCTCTTGCATTATAGGGTTTAACCTACACTACGGGTCTCTTTTAGGTGTAGCATCTTCGTTGAGATGAATGCGATGTTGAACGATGGTTGGACTAATCCCTTTATATCAGTCATAGTCCAACCAATGGCTTCCCTATATTTTCTTAGAATTGCTTTAAGATCTTCTTCTTCCCCGTCATTTAAATGGGAGGTAATGATGACAGGAAAGGTCTCTTGTTCGCCTAGATAGACGTACTTGAGATGCGCAGGTAAGGTTTTCAATTCTAAGGAGGAGAAAGGCTCACTGGAAGTATTAGTCAAATTTGTTGGCTCCATGTTTGGTGAAATAGGGTTCAAGGCATAATTTATAGCTAACTCAACATCCTGATCAAGATTAAAGTCGTCAGACTCTAACCCAAAGTCACACTCAGTTTTTAGTTCCAATTCTTTCCTATGTTTACTTGTCAAGTTCTCAATGAGGTTGACTTCAAATGTTTGGTCTTCAACATCACGGGGTTGTTTTCCTAAGTTGAAGACATTGACTTCTCTAGTCAAGTCTCCAAAGGTTAACCTCATGGACCCATTCCTACAATTGATGATGGCATTGGCAGTAGCAAGGAATGGTCGCCCTAAGATAACAAGAGTTTGAGCCTATGATTGGACACAGGTTATGTCTCTAGAACTATGAAATCAACAGGGTAAATAAACTCTCCGACACGGATAAGGACATCATTAATCTCTCCTTTTGGAACTTTCATTGAACGGTCAGCAAGTTGGATAGTGACTCGAGTTGAACTAAGATCGCCTAACTCGAGTTGTTGATAAACTGAGAATAGAAGTAAGTTGATACTTGCCCCTAAGTTTAGAAGTGCATAACTAATCTCTGTTTGTTCTATTGTGCAGGCAATGGTGGGACTACTTGGATCCTTGTACTTAACAGGGATCGGACCCGATAGTAACTCACTAATGTAGGTGGCTAAGAAGACCTTTTTAGGTACATTAGTCTTTCTCTTCTTGGTGCACATGTCCTTAAGAAACTTAGCATAGGATGGAACTTGTTGGATGGCATCAAGAAGTGGCACATTTATCTTCACTTGATTAAAAATCTCAATTATCTTATCCATGTGTGGATTTTGCTTGTTGTTTTTCAGCCTATTAGAAAATGGCACAATAGGCTGCTGCATCTGACTGGTTGACTTATCTTTTTTAGATTCGTCAGATTTGGATTAGATGAGGTAGATGCTTGATTGTGGTTGTGCTGAATGGGATTAGATGGTATCGACACTTGGTTATCAACTTTCTTTCCCGACCTCAATGTATGAATAGTATTAAATTGATTCATTGATTGATCCTCAGCCAAATGAGCTTGTTGAGAATTTCTAGGATTCGTTATGGGCTGACTAGGCAAGGTACGCTTCTGTCTCTCATTCTGTAGAGTGCCTAGCTGGCTCATTTGAACCTCTAACCTCTATATAGTTTGCATGAGAGAATCTTAGTTTTTCATGTATCTTTCCATGTTTCTCTCAAAGTCAGTCATTCTCCTTTCTAGTTGAGGATTCTGGATGGAAGATTGTTGAGCTTGGTGGGGAAAGTTTTGTTGATAGTTTAAAAAGTTAGGTGGATGGTTGGGAGAATTATTGTGAAAATTGGAAAGTTAAGTTGATGATTGGAAGAATTATTAGCTTGATGGAAGTGGCTTGCATGATTTGACCGTGAGTGGTCATTGTTATTTTAGCTCCATGAGAAATTAGGGTGATTTCTCCAGTCAGAATTGTACGTTAGTGCGTAAGGATTATTGTTCGGCCTTGAAAAAGATGCATTCATCGGTTCAGGGTATTGTTGCTAAGCCTGAAACACGGGGCACTCCTCAAACACATGATTCATGACTTGACAGTGGGCTGACTTGATTGACTGGACTTGGTTCCTTAGTTTCTAAAGCTTCCAGTCTTCTTGCTAGGTTAGCTAACTTAGCCTCATTAGCAATGGATGATTCAATAGAATGGAGACCTTCTTTTGAAGAGATGGAGTTTGGATTCCTAGATGTTTCACAAGTAGGCTCCCATTGGATGGTCTTTTCAGCTATGTTTTCATATAAATCCCATCCTTCATTTTCATCCTTCTGCAGGAATCCCCCTTGGCACATACTTTCTAAGAGGGTTTTGGTAGAATAGTCTAAACCGTCATAAAAAATTTGGCATTGTCGCCATTTCTCTATTCCATGATGAGGACATTGGACAAGGAGGTCTTTAAAACGTTCAAAGTACCTCCAAAACGGTTCACTAGGTTCTTACTTGAATTGCATGATTTTCTTCCTAATAAGAGCGGTCTTAAGAATTGGATAGAATTTCTTCAAGAAGACCTTGATGAAACCATCCCAAGATGTGATAGAGCCGACCGCTAAACTGTAAAGCCATTTGTTGGCTAAGTTATTAAGAGCGAAAGGGACAAATCTCAACCTAATAGCATCATCTACAAGGTGTGGAATTTTCATCATTAGGCATACTTTCTCAAATTCTCTTATGAAGAAGTAGGCATCTTCGGACTCTAAGTCATGAAACTTGGGGAGTGTGTTGATGAATTGAGGCTTGAGCTCAAAATTATATTCACCAACCGATGGAAGTTGGATGTAAGATGGAAGTGAGGTTCTAATGGGATAGAACCTATCTTGCAATGATGTTGGTTGAGCCATAACCGGATCTGGTCTTGGTTCAAACTTGGGTGGTGATATGTTTCTTGTCAACTTAGATGAATTAGGATCTCTTGACCACACTTGCATACACAAACACAATCACAATCACAAAAAAGTTTACCAACAGTCAACAAGAATAATCAACCAAGCCTAGTCTGAGATGACCTTGACCTAGATAAATCCTAACTGGTTGGTTGTCCACAAGAGGTAGAATGTAGACTTTGACCACAAGCTAATCAGCCAGGTCAGGGCAAGATTGGTGGGAGGTATCCGCGCAAAAGCGATGGGCCTAATTAAGCCAAACCACCAGCCTTCGGGATTTCACCCCTCAATCCCTTTCCTAGACATTGATTTGGCTGGAGTCAAATTCCAACACCTTCCCCCTTAGGATAATCTCCTAGTGAGTTCGAGATGTCCCTAAGGCTAACGTCTATCAGATTTTACTTAGGCTTAGGTTGTGCGTGCTTGGAGATAGTTTGTGGGCTAAGGAAGGGTAATGACTTCCCCATCTTATCTTGATTTAGGTTTTGCCCTTAGAATTTATTGTACAAAGTGTGCAAGATATAGAAAAGTAGCATTCAAAAGCAAAAGTCACCCAAGAATGTTTCCTAAACTATCTGCTATGCATCGTACCTTGTCTCCAGCTATCTTCAATAGTAATTGTAAAATAAACGTAATTAGATAAATGCCTAGAATGCAAGTCTAAATGTTTTTTTAAGCAATTAATCAATCACTCAAATTACTGATGGATTAAAACAGGGATTGTGACTAGCAGATAGCAAGAATATAACACACAAAAACTTAACTTTTATAAGTAATATGTCCTGCAAAAAAGAGTTTTAGTAGTCCAATAAAAATTTTAACTTTTGCACTAGCAATTTCTTGAAATTCTGTTTCCTACTTTCGAGAGTAGGGGCATAGAATAGCAAGTCTTCTCCTGCAAATCTTGAATGCTAAATCTGAATCTTGACGTCCCTGAAATAAGGCACCAACTTGTTAAAAATAAATACACCGTTCCCTCCCCGGCAACGACACCAAAATTTGGTTGTAAAATGAAAGAGCAAGGAAATTACTGTGTAGCTTTGGGCTAACGGGTCGTTGTATGACCCGGGAAAGAGGGAGACAGTGAATGTAGTAAAAGTTTTCCTTGAATCAAATGAAAAGGATTACAACAAAAACTGTTCTTTCCGGTTATAAGGGAGGGAGAATATTGAATCTTGAATTCCCCCTTTGTTTAAGGCTGGGTTCTTCGTGTGGCGGTGGAGAGTGAATCTTGTTCTCCGTTGACCAGATGACCGTCCTTCAGGAATCTCCTCTTCGGCCGGTAGAAAGAGTGACACAGCTCTGTCTACCAAACTCTAAAAGAGAAGGTAGGCGAAAGCTAGCTCGTACGCAGCGAACTTGCTGAAGAGTTGATCTGCTTCTTCTCTCTCTGTGTCGCCCTCTGTCTCTCTTTCTGATTGCTGATTGCCGATCGCCGATTGCCGATTGCCCCGACCTCATAGTAAATGAGGCTATTTATAGAGGTCCTAGGGGTGAACGTGCCCCCTACAAACGCTCCACAATGAGGGCCAACTTCCCCGCTACATGGGCGGTAACTAACCCACGTGCCTGCTAAAGACATGCCACGATGGGGGCTGATTTCCCTTACGTGTGGGCAGTGATTGGTCCCTTAACCAAGGCGGTTATAACTGAGACGCGGGTTTTAGACCTTTGCGTCTTGAGGCTGAGACGCGGGTGTCAGGCCGACGCGCCTTGATGCTGAGACGTGGGTGTCAGGCCGACGCGCCTTGATGCTGAGACGCGGGTGTCGAGCCAACGCGCCTTGATGCTGAGACGCGGGTGTCGAGCCAACGCGCCTTGATGCTGAGACGCGGGTGTCGGGCCAACGCGCCTTGATGCTGAGACGCGGGTGATAGTCCCTCGCGTCTTGATGCTGAGACGCGGGTGATAGTCCCTCGCGTCTAGAGCTCGAAACTTTGCTTTTCAATGGCTTGTCCTCCAGTAACTTTTAGACAGCCTACAGTCGTGTCCACGAGGAGGAATGCTATAGAAGCTTTTCGGTGTTTTTGTTAAATAACAAAGAGGAAGTTGGTGTCTTTCTTTTAAGTTGAAAAAGAAAATGGAGAGAAGGGAGATGATTAAAAGAAAAGTTGCAAATTTAGAGAAGGCTTTGGAAAAGGTAAATTTTATATAAAGTTTGAAAAGTGTTTTGTTGTTTTTTATAAAGAAGAAAATCTGGGCTCACTATCTCACTACTCAACGATATGTTCTTCTATTGAAATCCTTAGTGCCTCAACTCGATCATAGGCAAGAAAAAACTTAAGCTTGATTTTAGAAAGTTTTAAGCAAAGCACATAAGATGGTTGGAAAAGTGAATTCTTTTCTTTAAGAAATCATCTCGAATTGAATGTTAAATCATCAAGAAATTCAAGTATGAGATAAAAACAAGTTCAAGAGACGTTTTTAAAAGAAGTAGAAATTTAAAAATTCAAACCCATCCTCATGTGCCTTCAAGAACACTTTCAAGAAGAAAGGCTTAAGTCAGGCATGCAAATGATTCATTGGGTCTTTTTCATCAAAACCATTCGAAAAGAAGAGGGATCAGAGAGAGGAAGAATAGTGAGCCCAGAAAATCGATTTAGCTACTCATGGAAGACAAAGAACAATGCAAGTAAATAAGGTAAGACATACCGTAAAATGAGTAAAAGAAAATGTAACTTGATCCTTGTATTGATGTCACTTCAATCTTCAGAATACAATCACTCACTTCCTCTCTCTTACTGGTATTTATACTGAACTACAAATTATAAAATAAAAATACCACTTCTATACTATCTAACAAAGAGCCTAAAGCCTTAAAAACAGAGAGAAAAACTAAATCTAAGTTCCGGTCCCTTTTTTCTCTAAAAAATACAGTATTTATAAGCAAAAACCAAACGGGAGGGGACGTATGAAGATAGGGGGAGCAAATGCCCCCAACAGTTATTAAATGGCCGCGGAAAAGCGATTTTGGCCGCGTTTTCGTGGCCATGGTGTGTCCAGGTGGCCACACCAGGTTGGAGAAGCTCCTTCGTTTGGTGATTTTCTCTTATCTCCTGCTGGTTTTCTCGTTTCTGCTTCAGGATTTGACGTAACAGTCTTTGATTGTTGGCTTTAAACCGCTTGATTTGGGAAGATAAATTTCAACCAGTTTTCAACCTCTCTGATTTACTAAGATCTGCCCTGATTCCCTGATTTTGAATTTATTCTGAATTAATTCAGAATTTGATGGGCTTTTGGGCTTGTTTCTCTTCCCTATCCTTTAGCAATGGGCCTGCATTTTATAAAGAAAAATAGGACTTATTAATATGATTTATTTAGATAGTAAGCATGGTAATGTGACAACATGTATGCAATATATGTGACTGATCAGGGACAATGCATGAAATAGGTATGGGGGATGGTCTAACATGTAACATCTAACAGTCTAACATGTAACAAAAATAACATGATAAAAATAAATTAATTTTACTAACATGCTAACATAGGTAGATATTAATAAAAATAATTCTTTTATTTTAAAAAAATTTTGAAAAAATAATTTTTGGATTTATTTTTGTAAGTAATTAAGTTAATTTTAAGGAATACAAACCCATAATTAGAATTTCTTAATACTTGGTCAAAAAAAGATTATTTGTTTAATTTTTAGGTTTAGAAAGAAAAATTAGAAAAGTAATTTAACCTTGAATTTTACCTTGATAAAATATGCATATTTCATGCACTTACGCACTTAGGAGGAGTCAAAATAAAGACTCTTATGTCTTAGAATATATATACATACATACATATATATCTATCTATCTATCTATATATATATATATATATATACACACACACACACACACACACACACACACATATACACACCACACACACACACACACACACACACACACACACACATATATATATAGACACACACACACACATATACATGAAAAATAAACAAAATCTAATTATTGATTAGCTAGGTGCTTTGGCCTAAGAAAGCTATATATATATATATAATATATATATATATATATATATATATATATATATATATATATATATATATATATATATATATATATATATATATATATATATATATATATAAATATGTATTAACACATCTAATAATCAATTATCTAGTGTTATGGCCCAAGAAGCCTGGATACTTACACAAAAAAAAAATAGATGAGTTATACATATTAAAAAAAAGGAAAGAAGTGCTTAAAGGGCAACAAAGTAGTAATACTTTGAACTTCTTTCAAAGAAAAAAAGAAAAAAATCTATATATATAAGGCATAAGTGTTGAAGTTAAAGAATCCTGAGTCCAAATTCACGGTCCCAAAGGTGCATATGACTTAGGGTAAAATAATAGACTAAGTGAGAAATTCAGTTTTAATTCTAATCTAAATTGATAATAAATATTTGCATCGAGACTAAGTATAGGAATGAATAATTCTGTGATCCTAAGACTTATAGCTTACTTGTTTTTTTTTAAAGATATTTTAAAATTTTTCTCAATTTCAAAAATAATTTTTCGAAAATACTAACATTTTATTTTATTTCTTTAATGAATTTTGTGGGCGTAATTCACCGAAACCCTTAGGAGACAATTCTCTAGGGGTAACTTAGAGGTTTAATGACTTGTTGCACATGCTAAGTGCAACCGTGATTCCTATAAAAGTGAGTTAGTTTAGATTAGATTAGTTTTTTTCTTCTTGTTTCACTCGACGAGTAAATAATAGGTGTGGGAGTGTGATTGTTCGTTAAAAGTACATATTTTTAGTCATATTTTCATATTTATTTTTATAAAATATTACTATTTAATTATTTTATTGTTTAGTAATGTGCAGGCCTCCATAATTAAAAAGAGAAAGAAAGAGCCCAAAATAAGCCCACAAGTTTAAGAGAAGCCCAATAGCCCATCGAGCTCAGATAATTCAGAGATTATCCTATCCTAATTCAGAGATAAAAGAATCAATTTAAATCAGGTTGCTTGATCTCCAAGTTAAAGATAAAGAAGAGAATTTAAGTTTAAATTCGAATTTATAGCTAACTTGTTTCCTTAGTTATCTATGAAACAAGATTATTTTAAATCTTGAAAATCAAATGAAGATTCTGAGGATAGATCTCTATATGGACGGATGAGATGAAGCCATTCACAAAAACACATGCTGTATCTCCCCAACTTTGCTGTATTTTTCCCTGAAAAGCCGCGAAAGCACAGCCTTCTGGTGGAGTTGAGAGTGGCGGTTTGGTGGGAGTGTTCTACGGTACTCTACCACTAGAATATCTCATAAATAAAGATAGAGCAGCAGGACAAGCATCTCAGACAATCAAGTTTTAGGATTTTCTTTAGATTTTTTTTCTTTCCAAATTTCCATTGTATTTTTTAGTTTTTTACTTTTGAAGAAGAAGAACTGTTAGAAGGCTTTTGTATTGAATCAACAAGAATTCAAAAAAGATTCTTACTTTCTTTTCACATCCCTTTTGTTCTTTTAATTTTTGTTTTTTAATTTTTATTTGCTTTATTTTATGCATCCTTTAATTTCCATGCCTACTTTAATCATGAATATGAGTGATTAATTCTCTTCATAGTTTGCTAATCTCTCCACCAACTAAGTCTACTTCTGATTGAGGTTTTTACATGCACAAAAAATACAGAATTTCAGGAATAATGAATAGTAGTATAAGGTACTCAACTAGTGGCTATGCAGGTCGTGATCCACAAGGAGGGATATGGAAGCTTTTTATAAGTTCTCTTTTAAGTTACTTAAAATAGTTAAAGTTCTTCCTTTGTTCTATAAAAGAAAAGAAAAATGTTATGTTAAATTGTGAAAGTGGTAGGTTAGAGTAGATGGAGAAAATAGAAAATGAAATTATACAAAGAAAGTGAAAAAGTGAATAGAGTTGAGAGTTGATGATATTCTAAACTAAGGATTAAAAGAAAGGAAAAGAAAATTAAAGAATTTACCTACTTCTTCCGGTTGATGACATATCTGGAATCCTTGTCAACGATGTACCTTTACTTGAAGGCGAACGAAGCATGACAGATTAGATCTTCCCTATTTCCAATTTACACTATGAAATGAAGGTCCAAGCTATACTACAATAAAAATGGTTATTCATTAGCATAGGCCATCAATGGTACTTACAAGGGCGAGGCAACTTTGAAGCTATTGGAGTCGTTTGGATTCACAAATACAGAAGAGAGAAGCAACAAAAATAAGAGTAGAAAAGAAACTTCGATTGAATTGAATAATAATGAAAGAAAAGAAGAATACTTATATTGGTGTCACTCTCAGTACAAGCATTACTCTTGTTCTCCCATGAAACTATTCTTCGATCTCAGTTACATAAAAAAATAAAAATTACATTTAAAAAAGAAAGAAACACCTAAGTTAAACCTATACAAAAATCTATTCTATTCTCTACTTTTTTGTGCTTTTTGCCTCTGAATTTGTAGGTATTTATAGGAAAATGGGGAGGGGAGAGCACGCTTGGGGATGAGACCAAATCGCTATCTCAACAAAAAAAAAATCTTCTGATAAGGTTGGAGATATGGACAAAATCGCTCGGCAACAGAAAAGAACTTTTGATAAGGTTGGAGATAATATTGGAGATAAATATTTGTTTATCCCATGATCTTCAGTTGGATTTTATTTTATCTCTCGAAATATTTTAAATATACGTCCCAATCCTTTAGATATCCCCTTGTATATTGATAGGGTCGTCTTTGAAATTCTGAATTTGTCTCTATTCTCATTTATCCTCGTTGATTCTCCAAGCTAAGTAATTGGATCTTCAAAAATCTAATCATAACTGAATTGGATCTGGGTTTATCTTCTCTAATACGCTCAACCTTCAGTTGTGATTTAAATCCTCTCAAGATCTTATTTAGTTGGCTTGGATTTGTGATTTATCTTCTCCTATCATATCTTGCACAAACTAGGTAGTAAGACAGTATAATTGTAGGATTTATTACAGAATAAGTGTAGGAATATAATAACAAATATGCAATATATGTGTCCAAACACACCCCCGCACTTATCGTTTGCTCGTCCTCGAGCAAAACAATAAAATAGAACTAACCAGCTCACTTTCGTAGGAATCACGATTGCACTTAGCATGTGCAAGAAGCCATTAAACCTCTAGGTTACCCCTAGAGGATGAGTTTTATCTCGTGAGGATTTTCAGTGGATTACACCCATAAAATCCAAAAAGAAAGAAAAACAAAGTGTTAGTATTTTCGAAAAATTTTTGAAAAAGAGAAAAAATACTTGAAGTATTATTCTAAGAGTTCAAGTAATCTATAAGTTATAGGAAAATTAAAATTTTCATTTCTAAACTTAATCTTTATTCAAAAACTTGTTATCAATCAAAATAAATATTAAACTGTATTTCTTATCTAGTCTATTACTTTACCCTAAGTCATATGCATCTTTGTGATCGTGAAATTTTGACTAGGGGCTCTTTAACTCTAACTCTTATGCCTTATTTTATTCTTTTATATTTTTATATTTTTGGTGGTATTATTCTTTAATTCTCTTAGGCTTTCTAATCTACCCATCTAACGAGCCTTTAGATAGTGACAGCCAAACCGGACGGTCTTAGGGCACCGGGTGGGAAAATACCCCAAGGACTTGAGGACTCTAGCAAACAAGGCCACAAAATTAAGAATTTTATTTATTATGTGGACCACTTTTAGGCGTGAATATTTATGCTTTATGAGGCATATATATATTTCTTTTTTCTTTTTCTTTTTTTTAACAAAGCATAAGAATCTTTATTTTTGAACCCTAAGTGTGTAAGTGTTATAAAGTTGCATAGTTCATCAAGTTAAAGATCAAGACTAAATTATTTTTTCAAGTTTTCTTTCTAACCTAGAAATCAGGCAAATAATCTTATTTTGACCAAGTATAAGAAATCCTAGTTATGATTTTTTTATTCCTTAAAATTGACTTAATTTCTTACAAAAAAATATGTCAAAATATTTTTCCTCTTTTCAACAGTTTTTAAAGGTAAAGAAAATGTTAATTTTTAATCTTTTTAATTTTTAAATAAAAAGAAAACCTATGTTATGTTAAAACGCTCACCCACACCTATCTCATACATTGTCCTCAATGTATGAATGAATGCATAAATACATGAAAAAGAAGAAATGGAAAGAAAATATTACCTTAATGTGGTGGTTCCGGTGGTGGTCAGATTGGGCCAAGCGTTGCTACCAAATCAAGATAATGTGATTGTTTACGGAACCCACATTTATTAACCTTTTTCTATGTACGTAATTACAATGCCTAATATGAATAAGATCATCAAAGATCTTATCATGAAACTTATTCTCTTTACCTGACTAGTCTTGAAAAATCATCACTGAGTCATTATAGTCAATACCTATATCCAATACAAAAATGTGACTTGGTGGAATGATTGACTTGGATTCAAGAGTGATAGGTTCGGGAACCATTACTAACTCGAGAAAATTAACTTGGGTTCAAGAGTCAGTTTTGGTTCAAGAGTTGAGTCCAAATCAAAGAATAGAAATTCACATTCTTTTTCCATCAATGGAATGTGACTATCCAAATTTGGTAATTCAATTTCTAGATTTATGGGTATGGGAATAAATGTTGGCTCTGGAAACTGGTCCAAATTGGATAATAATACCGAAATCAACATAGATTCGAAGATGGAAACTGAATCACAACGTTGGGGATCGGCTTCACATTCACATTCAAGTTTAATCTCATTGAATGAAAAACTTGACAATTTGTCTAAGGTTTGAAATTGGTCAAGTTCAAACTTGTGTGATGAAATTGAGTCTTGATCAAAGTCTCCAAGACACTAAGATTCTTCGTTCCTATCAATATGGATAGGGCAATCAAGAATGACCGAACATGTGTTGGTAGAGTTTTCTCATTTTCTTTCTTTCATTATGCTGATATAACGACTCATTTGTGCTTCTAGCCTATTGATAGATTGAAAAAAATTATTTTCGAACTGAAACAGGTTTTCCATACTCCTAACTGAGTCCATAGGTTCTTCTTCTTGTTGTGGGACTTGAAACACGGAGTAATAATCTTGAATTTGGCAGTCTTGTGGGAATTGTGAGTTCATCATTTTTAGCTTTTGTCCTGGGGACTATATTTTTCATAGCCTCTATATTTTTCATAGCCTCAGATCTTTCTTCTATTGGTTGATCATGACTATGAAAATCATAGGCTGAATGTTGGAATGGTGGTTGACAATATGACTCGGGGGACTTGTATCTCCATTGACTCTGTGAAGAGTAATGACGATAATTTCAGTCTTGTTCATAATATTGGGACAGGGGCATGTATTGATTTAGATAAGACCATTCTGGCACACTTGGTTGGTTAAAGTTATGATATGCTGGATTGGTAATATCTGAAAAGAGGTCGGGGTGTAATATGGATTACCATTAAAATTGAAAAAAAATTTTATTATAAGCCATATCACACAAGAAATGTCAAAAACAAACAAAAAAAAGACAAACAAATAAAACAAACATAAAAAGAAAAAAATCTAACCGAAGTTAGGGTAGACCTTAGACCTAGACGACTCCTAACTGGTTACACTATCAATGGGGGTATATTGTAGAATTTGACCACAAGTTAATCGGTCAGGTAGGGGTAAGATTGGTGGGAGGTATCCATGCTTAAAAGCAACGAGTCTACTTAAGCCAAACCACCAGCTTTCGAGGTTTCGCTTTCAATCCCTAAGCTTTGACACCTATTTCGAAAGAGTCAAATTCTAATCAACTTCCCCTTAGGTCAGTCTCCTATTAAGTCTGAGATGTTTCCAGGGCCAATGTCTACTCAGTTTTAGTTAGGCTTGGGTTAGTGAGTGAGAAGAATGTTTGTGGGCTAAGGGAAGTATTGACTTCCCCACCTTATCTTGTTTATAGGACAAGCCCTTAATTCAGTTTAGTGCAGTGTACAAGTATATAGAAAAAGTAACACTCAAGCAATATTTCATAGAAGAAGCAACACTCAAGTAATGTACACAATTCAAAAGTATTCCTATACTACATGCTATGCACATGTACCTCTGCTAAAGCACTCTTCAATAGTAATGTAAAATGTAAACAAAATTAGACAAATGCCTAAATGCAAAGTCTAAACCGTTTTTAGCATTTAACTAATATCAATTTACTATTGAGGTTAGAAAGTATGTACAGTGAGTTAAAAAAGAAAATAAATAGTTACATAAATTTTACTTTGGAATTCAACCAACCTGCAAAAAGTACAGGTTAGTAGTTCATTCAGATTGTCGCGGGAATGCAGCAAATCTGAGGGCTTCTGGGCTCTGGTTTCTTGAGCAGAGTCCAGGGCGACTTATATATCTAATGCAGTAAAAATTTTCTTATTGTTATACTTATATACCAAGAACAGAGAAGAAAGTTAATCAATAAAGTAAACAAAAAAGAGTTATTTACTGTACCTCACCATCAACGGCGCTAAAATTTGATTGAGTTTAGACCTGTACACAGAAAATACAGAATTTCAGAACTTAAGAATAAAGAGTGCAAGGTGCTCATTTCTACCGCTATAACTAGTGGCTATGTGGGTTATGATCCACAAGGAGGGACTAGCGATAGAAGCTTTTTATAAGCTCTCTTTTAAGTTACTTAAAATGGTTACAATTCTTCTCTTATTCTTTAAAGAAAACAAAATAAGTTATGTTAAATTGTGAAAGTGGTAGGTTGGAGTAGATGGAGAAAATAGAAAAATGGAATTATATAAAAAGTGAAAAGTGAATAGAGTTGAGAGTTAATGATGATCTAAACTAAGGATTAAAAGAAAGGAAAAGAAAACTAAAGAA